>OY982585.1:6087274-6256302 GCA_963859945.1 Euplagia quadripunctaria
AAATTTATAAATCTGCCTTTGACAAGGACATTTTCATACCAGCGCAGACCTCTTCACTGTACTATCTATGTCGAGTGAATAATATGATTATACCAAGCGAATTATCATGCTGCATGATAAGACTCTCAATAGGTCCTTCACGCAGCATGATGATTCAGCATGTCATGCCACATGATCGTCTAGGGACCGCTTAAGTGAACCCACTTATAACACAAACATTTAGCTTAGCTAGAAGAGTTCACAAGAATACTTAGTTTAAACGTTTTTATGATATCTATAATATTTTTGTCCATTAGCGATTTAAAATTATCACACGTATGACCAGTGAACATTTTGGAAGATAAATGAAATACTTGTTCTATAGTACAGTCGAGTGTGACAGTTTTGAGTGGTATAACTAACGCCGATGTTCGAGTTGGATCCCAGGTAACACACCTATGAATTTTCGAAGCCTATATGCCTTGTTTTAACTGTGAAAGAAGACATCACAAAGAAACCTTAATACCTGTTCTCGTAATGTTGTCTAAAATGTATGAAGTGTGCCAAACCTGCTGTCATACGGAGAGAAGACCCTTGGTCAGTAGGTACTCACAGTCACTGCATAGTAATCTCGATAAGAAAGGTCACGAGATAAAGATGGGTCGAGTGAAGATGAAAAAGTGTTAAGTAGTGGACGTGTGGATATGTGACGCATTTATTATATACCCTTTTCTTTTGGACGTATGGAAACCCCCTCGGGCCGTCACCCCACCGGGGATTTCGGTGGGGCGGTGTGTCGGAATCGAACCGACTAAAACCACACGGTGTGTCGTACTGCGCCTTAAGAAGGAGGGATCCGGGAACAGCTTTTATTAAGACATCCGGACCCATTTATTATATACCCTAACTCAACACTACAACTACGACTGTCTATAGACTACGTTGTTACAGTAAAATACGTTCTATTTATTGGCAGCTACGCTTTAAATTAGAGAGAGCAATGTAGTCGTCGCGGCGACCGCGGTTAATACGCATCAGCCACGTGGTTACGTGAATAATAGCAATTTGAATCTTGATGCCTCATTTGTAGAATCTATATTCGCTATTAGTATAACATGAAAAGCGGTGACCACGTGGACATTGCGCGGTGGCTTCAAGAAAACTTTTGACGATAGAAATGGTAATCATATAATGATTACTTCATATTTTCATCTTATTGCACTTGATAGGGAAATTATTTTTTTTTTAAATTAATGCTCACATGTACCCACCTTGTCTGAAAGCAGACAGCTTCTAACGCAGCTCTTATGATGTGGTTCTTAGTTGTGAATGCGGTCAGACCGCAGATGATTCTGTAACAAAAGAAAACTGTACCTACACGATAATCATTTTGTTATAAATATTTGTCTTCTGCGTTTAACGGTTAGCAATGATTTACGTTTCCTAAAAGATACTTTAAAGCTACTTTAAAAGTTTGAATAGCGTTGGGGGTTACTATTTTTTGGCAATAATTGTGGAGTCATTTTTTAAACATGTCTACCACTGTCTAGTGTCTAAAAGTAAATAAGCAATTTAAAAAAAAAGTATTTATGTATTGTATATAAAATTGTACATTTAAAATGTAAAAAAAAAAATCTCATTGTTTCTCCAATATATAATGGACATTAGGAAAAGCCAATTCCGTCTTGTAAAATATACTGTATTTACTGTATTAGTCCTATAAAATATAGGTCTCGAGGTGTTTGGCACTACAAACGGTAGTGCAGTAGTACTGGAGGTAAGTACTGGACAGTGGTGTAACAATAGGGTGGCAGAGCGGGCAAGATGCCACGGGCCCATGGCCTTAGGGGGCCCCCGGTCCCGACCCCAAGGCCCTAAGCAAACGAGGCACCAAGAGTGAATTTGTGCCTCATCCGATGAATTAGCAACAGGCCTCAGATGGTATAGTTACGCCACTGGTACTGGATGTAACTATTGGAGGTAAATACCGGTGGTAAATACCGGAGGTAAATACCGGATGTAAATACCGGTGGTAACTACTGGAGGTACTGACCCCCGCGCGTCCTTGCGCCAGTAGGGCGCGTAGAGCCCGCTGAAGGCCGGCACGAAGTACACGTCGCCGGTGGAGAACACCTGCCCCGCGATGTGCTCCGTGTCGCGCGCCACGTCGCGCACGAGCTGCAGGTTGTCGCGCAGGAACTTCATCGCGCCGCCCGCCACCGCGATCGAGCCTGCCCACCACATTGTGCTTTAAACGTATCTCGCGGACTTACTACTTAAATACATAAGTGTAAATAAGACATAAAGAAAAAAACGCTACACGCTATTTAGATTTGGCAATTTCAATGTCAGTACCGATCGATATTCTTAAGGTCATCGCACACTATAACGGTACAGCACGGCGCCGCCTGAAATTGAGGCTACCGCTCAGCGTGCTTTACCACGCCTCACCCACGAGGTGCAAGCCAATTTCATCGTCTTCATGTGCGACACGACGCGAAGTTTTTCACTGACGGATCGCAGTCGAAGCGTTGTAAGCACGTGGAGCTCGCGGTCAGCTCGCTAACAGCGCGCGGTCCGTTACAGTCCGTCGCTTACAGAGCTGTTTCGCGCGCGAGTCGAGTTGTATGGTTGCAGCAAGCGCGCTTACTGCCGGCCGTTGGCTTTTTCATTTTGATATTATGAAATGTATTATACGACCACGTTTTAAAGCTCAAATTTGAATCACAACTTAATTGCTGGGGTGGAGCCGTGCCGTTACCGTGACGGCATAATATGTCATGAGCTTTAGACTAGGAACACAAATCACAAATTATACAATTAAAATTTTTGAAAAAAAGTTTACAAGTTATAATCGTTTTAATTTCCAGGTATTTTTATCTCCATTTCTCATAAAAATAGGTGGAACGTATAAAGTTAAAGATTTTAAATCCAACATATTTTTTATTTTGGAATTTTTCATTCCGTTACTAAGAAAATCTATAAAAATTAACTTGAAACTTTTTAAGATAATTTTTATGGCTGGAAATTCAAACGGTCATAACTAATAATTTAATAATAATAATAGAAAACGGATAGTTTTTTTTTTCAAAAATTATTATTGTATTTCCATTCCTAGAGTATGTATATAAAGACAAAAAAATAATTAAAAAAATAATTTAATGTTATTACCTTCTAAAGCATAAACCGGGGGAGCATCCGGCCCCAACTTATAAGCGACGGTAGTGATGAGCCCGTGCGTGGACTGAACTCGCCTAGTTCCCGTGTTGTACAGCAAGAAACACCCGCTACGGTACGTGTTCTTAGCTTGACCCGCTTGTAAGCAGTTTTGACCGACCAGTGCTGATTGCTGGTTACCCAATATCTGTAAACAAATAAAATACCAAATTAAAGAAAGTTTGCGAAGCGCTTGCATGCCAGCGCACAACTCCAAGCTTGTGGCAAGTGCCAAACGCGTGTATTCGCATTCGCAGTAATTCGGCGTCGCTACAATGTGTTGGCGACCAGACCTTGAAGTGGCGCCGCGACAGTTAAAGGGCGCCGTGATGGTAAATGCAAGTCGCGACGAAGACCTGGAACCGCGACGGTAAATGGGCCCCGCGACGACGTGTTGGAGACCCGACGGTGAAGTGGCGCCGTGACTGTCACTCGGCGTCGCCAACCAGAGTTGGCGCACCTACGGTGAAGGGGGGCGGTGACTGTATACCGGCGTCGCGACGAAGAGAAGGCGCCCAGACGGTGAAGGGGCGCCGCGACGGTAAACGTTTTAAAGTTTCGAAACGTTGTCTTTTGACGTGTTGCTTTACAAAGCAACACAAATGTACACATAGAGACCGTGAGATGTATGTACAAAATGCAACTATGTATATACATAGTTGCATAATTATAACAATCAGTGTGTAGCTATTATATATATAGTTATTATCGCGTTACAGGAATTATGAAGTAGGTCAGTCTACATGAGCTAGATGGCGCCAGATATATGGGCCGCGACAAACTATTTGAAACGTTTACTTACCCCAGATATTCTGATTCCATCTAGTATCGAGTCATTTTTCACCACTCCGTATATTTCTGCACTGCTCCTTATTTGTGGCAATGAATCCCGATGAACACCAAATAATCTGAAAGAGAAGTTAAAATGATTATCTCATTCCAATTTCTTCACCCCCTGTGGTTTTGTCTCGCAAATATGACTAAGTACAGTCATGGTGACAAGGGAATCTACACTTTATATTTTATTAATAAAGACCGATTTTGCTCGCAGTTTACTGGAGGATATCCATATCGGTGTTTAATTCACAAATTAACATAATGACGACCACAAACATATATATTGCTCTTAAGTACATTAACATATATTTTCAAATATCTCAGTTGACAGAGTCGAATTTTTTTTAAAACACATGGTCTGCCAGATTGTATGCGATTACCGTCACTCACGTCACTCTTGAGTCCACAGATATGGCACGAGTGCCAACCCTATCGCCCCTGCCAATTGCTTGTAGCTTTGGTAACCCTACTTACCAGCAGAAGATAACAGCTCTTCCCTAATAGTCCCTAATGAACAGTTCTTTGCTGTAAGATAATATGAGCGGCTCCAATATGAGCAGAATTCTAATATTACCCACCTACCTTAAGACCTACCAGAGATGATCCAGAATTATGACTAAACTAGCTGCGCCCCGCGGTTTCACCCGCGTAATTCCCGATGCCGTGGGAATATCAAAAAATAGCAAAAGTTAGTTTATAGTATAGGAAGAAACCGATTAATTTGAACCTTACCTGCACAACATGGGGTCCCAATTTAACGTTTCCAAATTCATCAGTAGAGTTCTAGACGCATTTGTGACGTCAGTAATGTGCAAGCCACCATGAGTACCTCCAGTTAGATTCTGGAAACAACAGACATAGATATAAAAACGTATTTTCGTTTTTGCATAGGTGTTAAAATACTTTAAAATTATCGATTTTTAAATCCGTAGCGATTGCTTAATATGAACAACAACAAAATTAAATTGAAGTAAAATAATGGAAGCCGGCATGAATTCAGTTTTACAATTTACAACTTCTGGATAAGTTCTATTTTTAAAATTTGAAGTTATATAATGATTATGATTTTTTATATATCTCATTTTACAGTACAATAGGTATTTGAATTTCCTGCACTCCTGCGCTAGTATTTATAATCTGTGTTGCAAGAGCCAGTGTCTTCCCCACAATTCATGGTAACAATTTTCGTTTAAAAAAAAACTTCATAATGTTACTAGTACTATTATGTATTCTGTTGTAATTTCTTTTTCAAAAATCGTTCTATATGGACATAAATGTACGGCAAGAGTAGATATAATGTAGGGAGGCGATAATATCGATTAATGACTTAAATATCGCTCGTAGACCCCTCAGATAAGGAGGCTCAACGGAAAAATACCCCGTAATCGTGATTGGAATAGTGATTACAAGGCGTTATCATTATATAATTTGTTTTATTGAATTTTAAATATTTTGCACTATCACGAGATTATACGAAGGAAATCATAACAGTGTACTTAAATCCATACTAATATATCAAAGCTGCTTGCTTTTGTATGTTTGATAGCACTTGTCTAAAAAACTACTTCTCGGGATTACAAATTTCTTTTTTTTTTATTAAGTTTTCAATTTCAATTTTCTCACATACGAAATATTAGCTTCATCTGTAAATTTTCAAGTTTAATTTTTCATTTTCAAAAAAAGATTTCTGTATTAAAAATCACGAAGTTCCATTAAATTGCTTTACGTTATTTACGGGGTCTAGTATACGTCCCTAAAATTTGACCACACCTTTCTGTAGCATCCTGTATATGGCTCCGGGAAAATCGTCTTAAATATAGACCTCCGGAGTATAGAGGTTGTACTCCGGTTTTAGAAAATCGATAAACATACTTGATACTTTTTTAGTACAATACTTACTCACTATATTGGATCTACGATAGCACGCAATGAACTACATTGCTTACAGGAATATGGCTATACATTTTGCATGATAATATTTGGTAAATGTTAAGATGCACACTCGTTATCTCTTTATTGATATACAGCTGTCTCGGACGTGGCAAGTATGTATACGAAACGCTACATTATTCTGATCAGCGTAAGAGTGTATGTGTTTGGTATGATTATAAATGTTAGGATTCATATTTAATAAATGATGTGTGTAAAATAATGATTATCGTCTAAGCATATGCAACATGCGACCCATGATTTCAAACGGAATACAGCTGATGGTATTTCTAAATACATATGCTTTTAGTTCTGTGGTTCTATCGCTGCGTACTTGCGTCTATAAAAAATAACATACCCAAACAATCCAAGAGTCCACAGTACCAAATAGCAGCCTCTTATCCCGACTGGCTCTTCTCACAGCTTTGATATTGTCTTTCAACCATCTCATTTTAAGAGCACTGAAGTATGGAGATATAGGAAGGCCGCAGATGTTCTTTAGATAGTTTTTGTTACGGTCGGGTATCTTGGCTAGTATGGCGTCTACTGTGCTATCTGTCCGTATGTCGTTCCATCCTGAAAGTGGATATCAATCAATCAGCCTATTGCAGACCACTGCTGTACATTGATAAAAGAATGTGAAAGTTCGGTGAAAAAATTGAAAATACATAATTTTTTACATAAAAATAATGGCAAGTTTTGTTATTAGATGTCTCTCAGTCCCAGTTGACTTAATCGAGATGTTTCAATCGTAAAATGATCGTGGTCAAAGCTGGACCAAGATCGGTGAAAATCGGTCGAAATGTCGGGTGACCATAAAGGTATAAGTATTATCGCAATTAAATCCCGATTTCCACATGTTATATGTATACAAGTCGCGAAAATAAACCGAACAAGTATTGTATTATGTAACTTGTTCATTTTAGTGGTGAAGTTGAACCAATATTAATTAAGCATCGCTTCGGTCGTTGTCCACGGTAGACTAACTGATTGGTTGGACTTAATTATTTAATGACTTTTGTTGTATATTTTGTTAGGTCATTGATTAATTGTGATCTTCGTGGTTAAACCGACTTCAAAAAAGGAGGAGGTTCTCAATTCGACTGTTTTTTTTTTATGTTTGTTACCCCAGAACTTTCGACTGGGTGAACCGATTTTGTGATTCTTTTTTTATTTGAAAGCTGGTGGTTCCCGTGTGGTCCCATTTCAATTTGGTCCAGTTCTGACAATGGCATCCATGAAAAAACCATATATAAGTCTTTTATGGAATAGTTTTTTTTGTTGAAGTCGGTTTTTTTTAAAGAATTATTTAGCTTTGAACATAATCAGACAAAGATGATGTTAATGAATGATTTCCTTCTATCTTGCTGGTTTAATTTAGTTATTCTCTTATTAAAGTCATTAAATTTTCAGGAATATATAAAAAAAAGTGTGAGTCTGACTCGTAGCGACTGTAGATAGAACATCCATCTCGGGAATCAATTCTCGAAGATTTTTTCCCATTTTACCGAAAGAAAAACTTAACTTTGCGTTCTAGAAATACTCTCCCATACATTGATGTATGCAAAATATAAGGTTTTGGAAAATAGGTATCAATCAAATCAAAAAATATGTAAAAAATGCAAGTCTCGCAACGCAGTTTTTTTGACTTGACTATCACATGACAATACTCCAAGCAATAATGTACTAGTTTAAATAGTCATAATTAAACAAAGTAAAACTTATGCACACTCAAATATAAATAATGCGCTCAGAGCGCTAATATTAGGTAGATTTTGTTATATATAGATGCTATTGCCGCGTGCGATTGCCAAGTAATTCTATCTATTTAAGAAGTAAAGATGTCTTATATTAATACGGTCACTAAAATGTTGCTAGTTAACTAATTACGTTTCAAAAGTAGATTTTACCACGTGTTTTGTTTTTTGATGGGACCTCATTTCTTTTTGTAGGTACGTAGAAATATTAAAGGTAACATCACTGGCAAGTTCTATGTTTTACTGTACCTACCTATACCTACTATTTACCTAATTATCTATCTATTTAGATAGTAGTAATGACAAATGGCTGAATGGCTTCAAGAAAAGGATGTTACGGTTGTCTTTATTTTTTTTGCTCGACTTGGCGGGTCACTGCCCTGCCCCCGGATCCCCATGTCGTGGTTACTTTACAAAAAATACAGTTAATAGATAAGAGATACAGCGGGATTTAGAAACAATCTATAAAATTCCACATGGAGGGAGATATGCATTGCCGTGACTGATAACTCACGGCAATGGTCGATAGCAAGATAAATACTTAATCCATTGCGTCAGACTTGCAAAATCTGTGTATAAACAAATCTGAGAGGCCTCTCAATATGAGAATTCTCTCAATCTGAGAGAGCAATTAATATAAGAAAACTCTCGATCAGAGATTAGACTCACTGGACGCTCCTCAGAATACAAGAAGCATAATCCTAATTTCGTAATTTAATATTATAAATGTGAAAGCGAGTTTGTTTTTTCTTTTATGGTATAGGGACAAAAGAGCAGACGGGTCACCTGATGGTAAATGACTACCGCCGCCCATGGGCACCTGCAACTTAAGAGTCACAAGTGCGTTGCCGGCCTTTAAGGTGGGAGTAGGGGAAGAGAATGGAGGGAAAGGTTAGGGCCTCCGGTAATCTCACTCACTCGGCGAAAAGCAATGCAAGCATTGATTCACTACCGGTTTTCTGTGAGGCCGTGGCCATTCCGGTCGAGCCGGCCCATACGTTGCCGAAGCATGGCTCTCCAACGATAAATGTTTGTTACGCATTCACTTAATTACTCAACCGATTATGATGGAATTTTTCGTACACATTGTCGTGTGTACAGAAAAGGATATACCTTTCATCCTAAAAATAAATACCGCTTACGAGGGATAGATTTTTTTTAGTAAATGCTAGTTTTTTAGAGATATTTACCTATAGCAGGATGTAGTGGCTCCCCTGTGAACTTGTCCCATGCAATTGTGGTCTCCCTCTGATTTGTAATGCCCAATGTCACAATGTCTTCTTTCGAATAACCTAAAAACAAACGCGAGGTTAATGAACAAATAAATTATACCCGACATTTCACCGTTAATTGACTTCTATAAACATTTAAATTATGCAGTAACACAATTTAATGAACAACAGGTTTCGGACAGAAACTGGCGCAAATAAAACTATTCTTTTACTTAAAATTACGTAGGTAAGCATACAAAAACCTGGGGGAGGCAGCTGCCCTTAACTGCCTTCTTTCTTACTTTCTTTATTTTTTAAAAGACAACTCCCGCAATAGGAATTAATCATGTGTCGCAGGGGACTTTACAAACATACAAACACCGGACACAAACAACACTCAGACTCGGGTGGGAATCGAACCCACGACCTATGGCACAGCGGTCAGGGTCAGTAACCACTAGGCCAATAGCCCAGTCATGGCCATCTCAGCACCCCATGATGAAAGGTGCATAAAAATTAATTTCATGCAAAATTTTCTTTTTTTGTTTGAATGCGATAATCATAACCATTAATTTGAACTAAACCATTTATTAATAAAGACTGTACACACTAACACAAGAGCGGAGTAGTAGCAAAAAAATTTAACGCAGATGAATGCGGGACAGTAAATCCCACTAATATTACCCAGCTCAATGACCGCAAGTTCTTCACAGTGGGCTATGCGGACGACCTGACCATCCTTATCAGTGGCCGCTTTGAGAGTGTGGTATGCGACCAAATGAGGTCCGCACTGAAAGTCGTAGAACAGTGGTGCGAAAAACACAACTTAACAGTGAACCCGACAAAGACGGAGTTAATTATGTTCACAAATAAACGAAGTTTGGGTGAACTGAGACTACCTAAACTATTCGACACCCGTCTAGCCCTTCCCAAGGAGGTCAAGTATATAGGAGTGATACTGGACAGTAAACTCCTCTTCAACAGGCACCTGGACGCAAAACTAAATAAGGCCTGCATTATTTTATGCCAATGCAGGCGACTACTCGGCAGAAGCTGGGGACTATCACCGAAAACCACACTATGGCTGTACAAAACGGCTATAAGGCCAATCGTCACATACGGTGCTATTGCCTGGTGGCAGAGAACGGAGCTAAGCACTGTCAGGAACAAACTGCAGCAATTCCAGAGACTGAGAGCATGTACTGCCGTCACTAGTTGCATGCGCACAACTCCCACAACTGCCCTTGAGGTGGCTCTTGATCTAGCCCCACTAGACCTGTATATACAACAGGAGGCAGATGTGGCAGCCATCAGACTTAAACTTTTAGGTCTGTGGTATAATCGAGAGGGTCCCCATATCAAATTATGGAATCAACTAGTGGAATATCAACCACTAATCGCTGCCCCATGCGACAGGATCCCGAAGCAACACATCTTCGAGAGGAAGTATCAAATACAACTATTTGAAAACGACCGAGATCAATCTGATATACATGAAGTGCGAATCTATACGGATGGTTCCAAGATGGGGTCAGGGACTGGAGCCGGAGTTTTCTCACAAGATCTAAATATCAAAATATCACTGGCGCTTGGTCAACAGGCTCCATATTTCAATGCGAGTGTGTTGCAATAACTTACGCCGCGACTGCGGTCATGTCAAAAGGCATAAAGGAGTGCAACATCCGAATACTATCAGACAGTATGGCCGTCTTAAAGGCCCTGAAGGGCAACACCATGACCTCCGGTCTCATTTATGAATGCCACCAGACGCTAGAGCGGTTAGCCTCTGCCAATGGGGTAATTCTGCAATGGATCAAAGGGCATAGCAATTCACTCGGGAACGACGCCGCCTATGAGCTGGCAAGAAAGGTATCTGTAACGTCAGTGGCAGGTCCAACTATACTACTGCCACTTCCCTTTAATCAACTTCGCTCATGGGTAAGGCAACGGACTCGTGAAGCGCACAACGGTCGTTGGGCCGACACACCGGGCTGTAGACAGTCTAAACTGGTGCTGACGGAGGTCTCACCACGTTTAACTTGCAGACTGCTCAGTCTCAACCGACTCGACATCAGAATAGTTGTAGGAACAATTAAGGGCTATTTAGCCCTAAACCGGCACCTATTCACCATCAGTGCGACAGACAGCCCTCTATGCAGAGGATGTCTCAACGCGGAGGAAACGGCCGCCCACGTTATCCTGGAGTGCGAGGGAGTGGCCACACAACGGGCAAATATTGTCGCGGGTGCGAGATCGCTCCTAGAAGCCTGCGAACGCCCCAGGAGGCTTCTGTGCTTTTGGAAGGAGCTAGGATGGCTCAAATAAGCAGCCTGTCTGAACGCATAATGGACCGTCTATGAGTCTAAATGCGGAAACAGAGCCCTACACCAATACCAATACCAAAATACCCACTAATATTATCAATGTGAAAGTTTGGATGGATGGATGGATGGACGTTTGTTAATCTTTCACGCAAAAACCACTGAACCGATTGCGTTGAAACTTGGTATGTAGATAGCTGGAGACCTGGATTAACGCATAGGCTACTTTTTATCCCGATATTCCCACGGGATCGGGACTTACGCGGGTGTAACCGCGGGGCACTGCTAGTAAGTAATAAATAACTTATTAGCATGTAGATAAGATAACTGACAAAAGTTATGATAAGTAAAAGTAAATTGATATAAATAATATAATACTGTATGTTAATATGTTTATCGACGTGTCGGGCACTATAACAAAGATAAATTATCAATAAGAGATACACTTTTTTTACTTTATCATCTGACTAAAACTTCCATTACAATATTTTATATTCCGTTATATTATAAAGCTTCATGTTATCATGTTGAATTGGTCCGGGCACTTAAGTTTGATTGTATTATGACTGTTATACAATATAAAATTTATAACCGCGTTAATAAACAAATTATGGGAAGAATCTTGTAAAAACGTTGGCGTTTCTTGGCCAGAATGTTGTTTTAAGTTTCAAGTCGCAGGGAATCTTTTAAAAACTAACAGACTAATATATTCAGGCTCTCGTAAACTCTTGTGAATCACAAATAATATAATGTGTAATCGACGTGGTGGCAGTGAGCGAAATAAATACTTAAATCAGGGCAATATTTCTTATTTATTACATTCAACAATGGACGTCTTACAATAACCAATAAGGGATTGTCCATTAATCACGTGAGGCTCGAAAGGGGAGGGGGGGGGGGGGTCGGAACAAATCACGAAATATCACAAGGGGGAGGATTGGTATAGTGATATATCACTATACCAATATTATCTTTCAATACAAATATAAGAACGCGCGATTATATTTGTATTGAAAGATAATATTTAAAAAAAAAATATATATTTTGAACTTAAAAAATATACGTAAATTTGGCTAGGGCGGGTGGGGTTAGTCTAAAACCTCACCACGTATCACCAGGAGGGAAGGGGGTTAAAAAAGTTGCTAAAAAAAACATCACGTGATTAATGGATGCCCCCTAACCCTTGTTTAATCAATCAATAGCAATTTTACAAGTAGACTACACTCATAAAATAAGAACCATCTCTGTAAGTTTTTTTGGATTCATATCTAATTACCTAATTTCCTTCCCATTTAATTCTCTAATTTCCTTCCCATTTAATTCTCTAATTTCCTTCCCATCTAATTCCCTAATTCCCTTCCCATCTAATTCCCTTGATCCCTTGTTAACTGTGTGTTACGATCCAGAAAAATCAAACCGTACTCACCAAGTTCAATCAACTGATCAATAGCATTTTCAGCGCATATTCTGATATGGTGTATAATTTCTAATGGGTCTTGCTCCGACCAGCCCTCCTGGGGCTGAACTTGGGTTTTGTCCAGCTGGTATGACACTAGTTCATCTGAACTTTCTGCTTCATATATCTGTAAATAATACTCTATTTAATTGTTTGCCACGAAAAAAATACTTTACTACTAAAATTATAACAAAAATATTTTATTAAGTAAATTAAAGTAAATAGCGAACAAAGAAATTTTTTTGCAAGGCCACTTTGAACATAGAATTTAATTAATTATATTTATACTGTTTAGTTCCTTTAATCTAAACTAGATATAACAACTTCCTAAGCTGTGTATAATTATAATTAATTATATTTTTGGAATGAAGTTCAGACGCTCGGCAGATGGGGGCTAGACGGAAAAAACGCAACGCAAAATGCTGACCGCTGTATAGTGTACGCCATTCGATCTCGCTGTTTCTCGTGAACCCACTGTTCTTTTCCAACCAGTTGATTTATTTTATTTACGCCATTTGTGGATTTTGCACGATACTACTGTACTTTGATATTGATTGTATACTAATTATCCATATATTAATTGGGGCAACTTTCACAGATGGCGCAATTATAATTTCAAGCTTTTACTATATTTCGATACAATTTGTTTGATATATCTAGCGAAAAGAACTTGGTTCCAACAGTATCCCAAAGATAACTCACGCGTTTTTTTTATATGGTACCATCTTTAGGAGATGCCTATTCAGGAGAAAATATAGGTAATGAAGAAGATAGTGCAGTAGAATCTACCCTGATTAAGTAAAGCTGGCCTAGCTTAAATTGCCGACGCCGGACAAAAACTTAAAAATTCGGGATACAACAACAAATCGAGATTCTTTCCCGGACACCTTAAAAAAAAGGCCGATTCCATTTAAATTTTTAGCTCGTTAATGATTCATCTAACAATTATAATTTTACAATTGTTCCCTGGCACAGAGCGTCCGGGTTTTACCCGGACACTTTTTGAAAACCCCGCCCGGACGCTCCCCGGACGGATGGCAGCCCTTAGTAAAGCAATAACAAAGAGGTGGCCGAGGCAAGTGTGACAGAGGGCTGATCGGAGAACGCTTCTATTCTTTTTTCGAGGAGGACGTTCAAAGCAGGAATGTCGCACTTTGTGGGCCGCTCTTTAGATAACAGTATAGTTGTACCCATAGAAAAGCAGATAAAATCATTCTAGTCTACAGAATTATGCCAAAGAAGAGTACGATGTCGTTTACCTTCATGACTCTGAAATGAGTGTATATGAACAAGTCACTCCATCCAAAAAGAGCTGAGCAAACTAACATATTAGAATGTATACTTATTGAACATACATAGGGTTGCCAACATTTCTTTGGTGAATTGTAGTATTTTTCAAAATTAGCTATAAAAAATATAGTACACCATAAACAATATAGTAATTGTTTTTATGATGAAAAAGCAAAAAAGGCAAAGATATGTTTGTTCCCTTCCTTCCCTTCGACAATTTATTTAGGACTTCAACTTCTCAGAAGAAAGAACAACATCAAATTGCTAATAACTACCAAAATCCCAAACAAAATTAAAGCAGACCAAAAATTCATATAACGTTGTCAATTTGACACTATTGACATGTACGGAACGCATTATGACAGTAAGTTCGCATACATGCTATGGCATTAGTCACAAGTTAATGTAAAGGCGCGTTCATAAATTTTTAAATGAAGGACTTGTTTGTTAGATTCCGTTGTTGAAAATATAGTATTTTTGCGTACTATATATTTCTTCAACAGTATATAGTACGCAGACCCGAAATATAGTACAATACTATATATTAAAGTACGGTTGGCAACCCTATACATAGGTACATTCGAATTCAAAGTTTAAAAATTAATAATATGTTTATTTTTAATTTGTGGTCACTTATCTACATAAATATTGATTAAGAACTTTGAACCGTGCCCAAGTGTGTTATCAAATTACAAAACATTTTATTCTGTTATAACAGCATTTCGTATGCGGGTGACGTAAGCACCACGCCTTCGTGAATCTGGACTATTTTTGTATAGAATGAAGAAGTTTCATGATGTTGATAACGTAATGGAATTAAAATATACTTAGATCAAAACTAACAAAATTTGTAGTCCATCAATAAATTACTGAGTTATAAATTATTTAAGTTTACGTATTTAAGTGTAGCGGCTGTGTGGTCTCTGACTCGCCTGTGACGTCATTTGTCCTATCCGAGATCGACACGCCAGGATTCGCGTTGTTTTTACTCATGTACGTACAATTTGAGTCATTTTCTACCTATATTAAAATCATATCGATTTAAATGTAACTTGTCAACACATCATTATTTCAAATGAACAAATACGTACTTCAAAGTTGTGACTCGAATTGAATACTTATATTGTATAGTAAATAACAAATACATATCCATAAAATTTTAAAGTTCACTTCTGACATGAGCAAATTCCAAGTAGAAGTTAGTTGCATTACTATTCTTAGGTAGCAATATCATTTTTATTAAGTTTACAATTTAATCAATCACAAATATTTGCTTCGATTCCTCCCTAATGTGGACGAACGCATTTATATCGTTAAAGGGGAGAGGACATTGAAAAGTTATCTATCTTGAAATGGTTTGGGCACGTTGGAACGA
This sequence comes from Euplagia quadripunctaria, assembly GCA_963859945.1. Taxonomy (NCBI): domain Eukaryota; kingdom Metazoa; phylum Arthropoda; class Insecta; order Lepidoptera; family Erebidae; genus Euplagia; species Euplagia quadripunctaria. The sequence continues at coordinate 6,102,646 of OY982585.1, forward strand.
TAGAGTACTGAATAATTACCACAAAAAGAGAGAGAGCGAGAGAGAGAGAGAGGGAGAAAGACAGAGAGATAGAGAATAGTCACAAACGATGGTAGACCTGTATAACCTGAATGGAAACCTCTAATGAAGGTAGAGTTTGTATAGTTCAGGACTTCTGTTTTAAACAAATGGAAGGCTCTTGTTTCTTCCTACAACAATAAAACAAAATGGTGTTCCTTCAGGAATGGTGTATTAGTTGCAGCATCTTAGGTACCTGGCGATACAATGTGCTAACAATGTATAACAATGAATTATTTTGTTACAGCTTGTGATTGTAAAAAGGTGACCGTGATTTTTTAGTACCAGAATACTTTCTCACGGCTATATTCATAAACATATGCATAATTATGTTAAATAATAGGCAACGAATTTCGTTACAATTTAGTTCAAAGTCGTAAATAAAAAAAAACATTTTGTCGGAAGAATGGAAGCCGACCATATGTACCTAATTATGTATACAACTTATCGACTTGCAATACAATACCGATTTCTTACTCCTATTAACACTTCTTACTAATTATTTAATATTAATAACACCTAAATCCTATTATCATTAAATTATGACATGTTGTCATGGTTCAGAACAGGACATGTGGACCTTTCATACAGAAAACAGTGCTGTAACCGAGGGATAACTGAATTGATTGATAAAATCTACATTCAGGCCAGCGAAGCCGCGGGCAAAAGCTAAAGTATCTAATAAATATGAAAAGGAAGCCGGCAGGTAGCGAGTTATCCCTGGACTGAAATGGATTAAAAATGCTAAATATAATACGCTGTGCCAGACAGCATCTTCTGCATCTCAACGTACGCCTCGCGTTACTACTTTGTTAGTAATGAATCCTGCTAATATTATAAACGTGAAAGTTTGTGAGATGTATGGATGTATGTATGTATGGATGTTTGTTACTCTTTCACGCCAAAACTACTGAACCGATGGCGATGAAAGTTGGTATGTAGATAGCTGGAGACCTGGATTAAAATATAGGCTACTTTTTATCTCGATATTCCCACGGGATCGGGACTTACGCGGGTGAAACCGCGAGGCGCTGCTAGTTAATTAATAAAAATCTTGACTATTAACAAAGTAAACTTACCACAAATCTGACAGTCTTTGTCCCATCGTCTATTACACCGACTAGAGGCCGCTTCGCGCCCTCCTTTACTGGCATGTCGCAGCCTGCAAAATAAATAAATAAAATTAAAAAAACTTTTACATTGTGGAGTTGCTCTAAGGCACTGATACCCAAAGTTGTCTATATCGACCCCCAGGGATCGATAGCGACCTACAAGATGTCCTTGTGAGCGAAAAATAGAATTGGGGTCTGTGAGGTGAACCGGGGTCCACGATTGTGGGTTTCATTTAAACAGATTGTGACTAATTTTGATTTTCCATTAATGACCCACCCACACGTAGCTTAGATTTTACTTGAAACGTAACAAGCAGACGAACGACGGCATTTTTATATACTGCCGTGGTAATGGAGATAGCAGTAAATCAGAAAGACGCCTCTTCTCGATTACCACGGCAGTTGTATGTCGTAGGTTTTTGTGAAAAAAGTTACTTTCGCTATTATGGCTTCAAAAATATACGACGTCACGGATAATTTATTAAATGTATTCACCAAAAACAAAATAAAGAAATAAAAAAAATTAGTACAGCTTACTGAACAATGACTTTGTAGAAATGAGAATTACATTTCGTCATAAGAAAATTTCAGAAACATTTATGAACAATATGTTCACGTAAATGAAAAAAAAAACGCCTGTAGTCATCATGGCCAAGCCCCTCTGTTTACAGCTACGTATTTGTTTATACTGCCCCCGCCCCACCCAACGCTATCGTTATATGAGCAGGGTCGGTAGCGTCAGTCAGGGACACAAGATGAAATGATCAATTTTAAGATCTGGCCACGACAAATTTTATATACCATAAGCAAAGATATCAATTGTCACACTCGTATAGAAGATAACTTCTCCTCTATGAGTGTGGAAGAGTAACTAAGTGATGTCACTCACTCTCATTTATCATTTAATCTATACGCATTAGAAGCATACCCGTCAAATTTAATCTTCATCACATTATAATAGGAATATTTCTACGATAACATCAACATGATGTGCTGTATCACTGCATTTTCATTAATCAAAACCAGCGGCGATGATCCCATAGAGCCTGTTTACTGATAAAGAGAACTTGTCTTGTAGATAATTATTTTTATAACTAGTAACCTGCCCCCGGCTTCGCACGAACAGCAGGGTATATGCTATTTTTTTTCCATGTCGTAATGTTGTGTCAATCAACACGTTGCGGTGAGCTGTTGGTCTAGTGGTTAGTGACCCTGACTGCTGAGCCAGAGATCGTGGGTTCAATTCCCACCCCGGACAAATAATTGATGAGCATGGACATTTGTTCTGTGCCTGGGTGTAATTATCTATAATATGTATGTATTTAGAAATATATAAGTATGTTTATCTGGTTCCCATAGTACAGGCTCTGCGTAGTTTGGGATCAGACGGCCGTGTGTGAGATGAGTGAAATTATTATTAGCTTGTATGTTAGATTAAAATGCAAAACACTCTTGTGAAAATTGAACTACTGATCTGAATAGTTTCGGATAAAAATGATTAAATTTTAATCTTGAGAAAATACAGAAAACGATGATTTAATTTAATTAAATAAAGATACTACAAAATATGTTTTAAAGCATTTTCTAGCAATATTATTTCGTTATTGTGTTAATTTTAAAAGATAGACGTATAGCGTTGCTAAATTTGAATAAATATTTTTATTAGGAATAATTAAGTAATATATTGTTTTCATATAAGTGGTAAGCCAGTAAAGCTACCACTCAGCATGTTTTTTCCGACATCTTCAACAATCGTCGTCATATTTCAGCACATTTATACAAAACCGTAATGAACTATACACCGAAACCTTTCTCATGAATCACGCTATCCATTGGTGAAAACCGTATGAAAATCCGTTCGGTACTTTTGGAGTTTATCGCGTTCAAACAGACAAAAAAGACACAGACGCGGCGGGGACTTTATTTTATAATATGTAGTGATAATAAACATATTGACTTCTAATAACATTAATTAAGACGGTATACTATGTATATAGGTAAATCGAAGTAGCCGAGACCTTATCTATACTAATATTATAAAGCTTAAGAGTTTGTTTAGCTCTAGCGCTCTAATCTCAGGAAAACTAGTTCAAATGGAAAAAATGTTTTTGTATCGTGTTGGATAGCCCATTTATCGAAGGGAGGCCAAACCAATAGGAGCGGAGAATCAATGAAAAATGTTGCGGAAAATTTACAAACGCGGATGAAGTTGCGCAGGTCAGCTAGTTCCAAATACAAGAAAATAGATCCAGAAGTGTTATAAAGATCAGAGATAAAGATCCAACATTACCTTTCCTTTAGTTATAAGCGCTAGTAATAAATTAATTAGCAAAAAATTGTACATACGAACAATATTGATTATACGAAATATAGCAAATATAAAATTCAATAAATATTGCGGAATTCCGTAAACGAATTTATTCGTTGCTTCCTTAGATTATAAATATATAGGTCTATACAATTTAAAGTCGCTTCATTCGTTAGCGCGCTCTGCTTCGCGCCCGTGCGAAACAACATTTCCGAAACGCTACTAATGTCCAATATGGGTACCTACTTCATATATTTGAGGAGCAAATGAAATGACAGGTGCTAAGGATTTCTCGATATTATTATCTATTTTCTTGAGAAATTTTCCAATTTAGGATCATTTATTGTTTTAATTGTTTTATTGTTTATTATATCATTAGGCTTATTAGATCAGGTTGTGGATTTTTTTTCTTTAAGGTAACTCCCGCACAAGAAATGAATTTTGTGTCGCGGGGGACTTTACAAACATTTAAACAACGGACACAATTTTTTATAACTACAAATAACTAATAATTTATCCCAATTTTATTAAGGTCTATTGTTTTTTTATACGTTAAATTAGCAAAAGCCAAATCAGCAATAGATTGCAATGCAATTCACATACTAACAGGTTTAAATATTAGGTACTCGACAAGTACAAATAACATACAATAGGTACACAATAATAAGAACGAAAAGAAAAAAGCGCGCGAACGAGGTAAAATATGATATAACTCTCATAAACATGTAATTTTATTTAAAACAATTGCAATTAAATAATAAATAATATTAAAATAAATCAAACACGACTAAAAACATTAAAGAAGCACTGCTGCACTGCACCCACGGGTTTCCACACGACAAGAAAAGGGCAGTATCGCAAGCAGCCAATAAAAAGATAATCAAATGTAAGTTATGGACTCGATCGTTTGAAAGAAGCCTTACTTATCGTGATTGTGTTGACTAGGTACTTTCCTGGAATAACCCGGATTGAATGACAGATTGGTTACCTAAAATAGTTTCATTACTTACTTCTCTTCTTTACATTTGTTCGGTTAGTTATAGCCGCCTGTTCATGCGCCAATAATAAATTCCTGCTTCTCATTTTTTAAATCAATAAACATCCATACGAAATAATTAAAGATGTATAGTTTTAATTTTTTTCAAGAATTGTTAGTGATTTGACTAATTAAATAGGGGCCAGGCCATCCATAAATTACATCACACGAATTTCATGATTTTTGGACCCCCCCGGCCTTGTCACAGTTTAGTTTGGTAAACCTAGTAGCGTATGCAGTTTTTCGTTTACAGGTAATGTTTTGTGTTCAATACTTTAGATTTCGACATATGACGTCACGAAGCTTATGACCCCCCACCCCTTGTTACACAATGTCACACTTCGTTGACCCCCTCCCCCCCTTTAACGTGTGATGTAATTTATGGATGGCCCCATATGTAATTATTAATTTTATTATGATATCCTAATACATTTAAGTTTACTTTTTTAAGGAGTTCGGACTTCCCGGCAATAGCCAGTTCGAGTTACAGGTTTCGACCCTGACCTTCTCGAGCTAATGCTTACACTCCCCAATCCATCCGTATAAGCAATATCCTTTTCATTCTATTGCATTCCCTTCTTACCTACCTTTCCCTTTCAATATACTCCCAATGTTCCAATCTTTAATTCCCAGGGCCCCCTTTTGATAATCGGTTTGCCCCCTTTCGACAATCTTTTTGCCCCCTATTACCTGAGTGTGACCAAATTATAGTTGACATAATGTGGGTGTTTCTTTTTAATACGCCCTTACTCACTCCTCCGGGGATGCAGGCGTGTTTTAGTCTAGGATTGTATTTTTTAGTTTTACATTAAAATCGCAGGTAATAAGTTACTTAACTTGCAGTAGTACACGCCTTACAGTGGTGAAGTCTTAGCAACAAAAATATTGTTTTGATATAATTAATATTTATTTATAAAAGTTTTTCACAACGGAAATCTTCATATACCTCAGCTTCCTTGCAGTAGTAACCTTCGCAGTACCTATTAATAAAATTTGTATGAGAAAATTGTTCTAGGGTGATTTATCTTTTCCTGTCTTCAATGCGCCGGTGCATGGGCCTTGACCACCAGTTAAGGAAAATCTTTCAATTAATTACGTTGGAGTAAGTGCATGAATCGACCAGGGGATTTACCAACGACAACCTACGCCTTTATATGTTAACTAGCTGTTGCACGCGGCTTCGCTCGCATGTTTAGTTTTTTTTATCTTTATTTTTAATTACCGTAGTAGTTCTTTGTGAACAACGTTTGCGGTGTTCCCTTTTGGGGCTACAATGACTAAGCTACTCGCAGAGCTCACTCTGGAGCACACAACGCCATCTATCGAGCGAAGATGTAAACTTATTTATAATATTTTTCTTAAACATTATAAAAAAACTTTAATATAAAACTTCATTTTTTTTTTGGAAGCTTTAATATTGAATTTCATGCTTCGTTCTGCAAAAGTAACAAACTTCGTATATACACTTACATTACAACCCCTAATTCACCCTTTTAGGTGCAAAGTTTTGAAAAAACGCCGATTTACATGTGCATTTATTTCTATCCAGAAGAAGGCATATTACATTTCGTGTTTCTTACTTTGAAAATGGCGGACTTCCGTACAACCGTTCATCCCTTATTTTACTTCCTTATACCCATAAGGAAGTAAAATAAGGGATGAACGGTTGAAACTTCCAAAAATCCATTCTTAGTGGATGCTTACAACATAAAAGGCATCAACTATATAACATTTCAGGTTGTAGCACCAGCGGTTTAGGCACTGTGTTGATGAATCAGTCAGTCAGTACAAGTATTTATATATGTACCTATATAGATGACAAGAAGGTATCACATTACAAAAGTGTTTACAATAGAATGATACGATGATTACTAATGACAGATTTATGATGATAAAATCTAGGATGATGAAAATAAATAGTAGGTACTAATAGATGATCAGACAAGTCATACTTTTAAATGATAGAGAAAAGGTGGCCATCAACTACTACTCGATTCCTTCACATGTGCATGGCACTTTGCACATGTGCTCATATGTATTTATTTTTCCGTATGCGTTGTATCAAATTTCACAATAATAGTATGTGTGGTATGTATGTAAATGAACTAACATTTCTTTTTGCTTTTCGAAAGACGTAATGATTTACTAAATTTGACCCTTATTCCCTACGTAGATTTTATCAATCAATTCAGATATAAGGCAAATTTGTTGGCTTTCAGTCTAACTACGATACGGCTGAACTTTGATATTTTACGTGAAGCGACTGCCATCAGACCTCCACAGCCCTAGGCGATATCGAAGTTCTGTAGTTAGACCAGCATGTCGGACTTTTTAGGGCTCCAACTACCCGTAACGAATGCCACAGATGTTTGTATGGCACCCGGGACCGACGGTTTAACGTGCTCTCCGTGGCACGGAGGAGTCTCAATGTGTTAAGAATGGTCACCCATCCTAAACTAACCTGGCTATCATTACTTAACTTTGTAATGTGTTAACCTACTCGGTTACCACTTAGCCACTAGCCCCATTAATAATAGCTAAGAAATTAGATAGAAATTATTTTTTACATATTTTAGGGGATTATTCATGTCGTGTATAAGTCAGTTGATTAATTTTATTTTCACGCGGCGCGCGGCGAACGACAGCGACATATTATGATGAATGATATATCGCTATCGTATCAATTTTCTGTTTTATTATTAATCTACAATATCAGGTATCGTGACATTTCCTTTTTTTTATTAAATCATGTCAGGTGTACCAAAATAATTTAGTGCTCTAGGTTCATTCATTCTGGTCACTCGTTCTGGAAGTGCTTTGCAAAATAGTAAAATAAAACGGGCATTTTGGCTGTTGAATAAGTTTTTTGAACTATCAACCAATTCTAAAACCATTTAGTAAAAAAATATCTACAATGAACATTTTGGTGTAAGTACTTTATAGAAATATACAACGAAAAATAATTGCTTTATTTTTTTACAGTTCATATCTGTTAGATTTTATAAAATTATTGCTGTTTGTCGATGTGAACGTGTTATCGTATTTTTTTAAATTAAACACAATGTACCTACACCATTGTGTACGTGAGGAGATCACGTACACAATGGTGTAGGTACATTGTGTACATGGGTACCCTGACGTTATATATAAAATAAACAATATTATCCGGAAATACCGGTTTTTTTTCGGATTAAAAGTCATATTCATTTCAAAGAAGTTTTGTACTAATTTAGTGATGTAATACGAGGAAACAAAAAAATGTCTTCAGAGAACTTAGTACTGCCTCGGCATGGTCGTCCAAAGATCATTTTATGGGCTCTAATTGAGGTAAATATTTTCCGTGTATGGAACAAATGTAGAATTTTATAATCGCTTGTTTGTTCACGTTCTTAGAGTTGACTTTTTTCTGATACTTCTTTGGCATGACAAATTCTAGCTGAGTTTAACTTCCAATTTAGTAGCACTTTTTTTAAAATTAATAATACTTAGATTAAAAAAAATAACACAATCAAACTTAATTCTGTTCCGTTTTATTTTCAATGCAACATTAAGAACAATAATAATAATAACTTCACACATTTCACACACGGCTGTTTGATCCCAAACTAGGCAGAGCGTGTACTATGGTAACCAGTCTGCTGATAAACATACTTATATATTACTAAGTACATACATTTTATAGATAAATTACACCCAGACACAGAACAAATGATAATGCTCATCACACAATCATTTGTCCTGGATGGGAATCGAACCCACGACCAACAGGCCAGTTGACTGTTGCATGGTACCTACTATCTTTTGTTTATAAAGTACTAGCAGTGCCCCGCGGTTTCACCCGCGTAAGTCCCGATTCCGTGGTAATATCGGGATAAAAAGTAGCCTATGCGTTAATCCAGGTCTCCAGCTATCTACATACCAAGTTTCATCGCAATCGGTTCAGTGATTTTTGCGTGAAAGAGTAACAAACATCCATCCATCCATCCATCCATCCAAACTTTCACATTTATAATATTAGTGGGATAGTGGGATTCAAAGTGTGTAAATTAAAGTATTTCGGATAGTTTTTCTTTATTCAAAAGTATAAAATATAGCAAAATTAAGAAGAATCCTTTATCATAAAGTATAGACTGCAACCCTACATGCATTTTCTACTTAGTAGTTCGCAAGTCATGTTTATGATAGAAACCTTCTATTAGTATAATATCTTTACTATAGATATGATCCTCCGTATGCGACAAAACGCTCTGATATTTCTCGCGAGAGCAAGGTTGCAAAGATCAAGTCGGAAATAGTAATCGGATGTGAACTGGGGGAACACGATCAATCAATCTGCCGACAATTTACTCTTGCAGTCATTGATATTTAAAAAGGGTTTTTATATATCAATGCTTACAGTGAAGGAAGAACAAGACACTAAAGGGGTAAATGCGATTCATAGCGTACTTTAGAAAACAGAAAAGAGTAGGAAAATAAGTTACAAACATGCTGTTAATATGAAGGGATAGAAGTTTCAATTAATTTAATAGGCATATGAGGTGCTAAAAGTTTGAGAAACTCTGACGTTTATGACCTCAATGCTAACAAAAAAGGCAAATGAACATTTATTCCGTCCTATTTGTTGACACGTGTAATTCGTGTAGGTACCTATAGATAATAATAAGTCTAGGCGGCAAAACACAATAAATACAGTCACGAGTTGCAACTCAAAGAAAAGACGTAAAATTATTGTCACTGATGCAGTGACGTCATCTGAGGTTTCCTTATTCCACAGTATGTAACACTTCTATGACTTTTAAGGCAACATTTTCATATCGTAAAATCCTTATTTCGGTTCTTAACGAGGATTCATACATAAATACGCCAAGTGTCTCGAGGCTCGGTAAGGATATCAATCGCAAAATCTTTACATAGTATAATAATTATTATATTATATTTTTTTAAAGCTCATTATGTTTAATACAATCAAGCACTAAATATATAAATGTGAAAACTCATAAATGTTTCTTAGTGGTTGGTATAAGTAGTTGCTAAATAGATAAGATATTGTTTGTTTTCCAAATAAAATAAAAAGAAAATAAAAAAAAGTCGCTTTCCGCCGGCGCCGCCACCGTCTGTCCCTCAGTAGGTACGCTTATTTTAAACTATGCAACGGATTTTAATGGTTTTCACCAGTAGATGAAGTGATTCATTAGGAAGGTTTATGTGTAAAATTGTATTAAGGTGTTGTGTGTCTGAAATATGACGATGACTGTTGAAGTCGGAAAAAATCAATATTATATGCTCTGCTACCCGTGCGAAGCAGCCTAGTGCTATTTTAGCATAAACAACATAACAAGCCGTTGGCGATAAGACCAATAAACACTTCAATTAAAAAAAAAATTAATATCGATGACAAACAAAAAAGGTTGCAAAACAAAGAGCTTATATGTAGTTTTATTTTTATATCTATAAGGCACGCTTAAATGGTAAGCAATTTTATAATATATAGGGCCTTGGTTTTTAAGGCGGAAGGGGCAAATAAAGAAAGGCGGTAGTCTGTAGGATAACCTTTATTTATATTTTTAATATTAAATAACATATTCACTTTCGGTCTACGAAGATTTGAACTATTGTTTGCAATCAATCACAATTAGGTAAATACGTATGTTAATTATATAGTTTAAAATTCAATTTTATCAATCTCTTTACAGCAACAGTTATCAGGAGTAGGTAACTTCCAGATTGTAGAGAGAGACAACAAATAATTACCTTTTAAAATAAAAAAAATCGGTCGAAATGAGAACATCCTCCTTTTTGAATAGGCTTAACGTTTCGGCTCCACTTCACAAAACATTGTGACGAGCATAAATTGCTTAGAAATTATGTTAAAGTAATCGCAACTAGTGAAATACTTATTATTGAGTAGTTCCATTAGCCATCTGTGGTCTACAGCATCAGTTCCGATTCACCAATTGGTGTTTTCCGAGGAGTTAATGCAGTTACGAGTAACAGAAAAAAATACCCAAATAGGTGTGCCCATAATATTTGAAGTTCCCCCGATTTTTCCCATCCTGGACCAGGATCCCATCATCAGATCCAGACCTGATGACAATAGGACCATCTAGAAAGATACCTATTACTAGATACAACTAGTTAGATATTTTTCAAATCGGTCTAGGTCCATGGTCAATCGGTCCATCGTCTGAGTACCTAATCGGAGAACATACACAAAAAAAATATCCGACGAATTGATAACCTCCATTTTCGAAATCTGTTCTGTCTTCATCTAAACTAATCTTATGAAGCTGACGAGCTTGTTTTCCGTGCTATCACAATTTCTATCAGACTGATTTGTAAAACTCTTTTTTGGGTTTGGCAGCCTGTTTCTTGTGGAAAGTTACAAACTACGTTATACTTATGAGTACATATTATAACATGCTGCGACTCATATGAGTAGAGTTATGACCATAAACACAGTTAAAACTACGATACCTGCCTAGTAGTGCAATAAAATGACATTGTTCTGAAGATTCTGTACAATACTAATATTTTCTATGTGGGAATCCCTCGAATGTTCGAAATAAAATTGCGCTATTATTGCTGGCTTTATTAGTAAGTCACCATTTGACAAATTGGGTAATCAACAAGATTAGATGCGTAGTAATATCACTATGAATCCACATGTGTTGCGTTCTTATATTAAAGTCGGTATCTACTTCGGCATATTCCCGACAATTAATTAGATATTCTTGCGTCACGTGATATCTGCCTGATCGTTTTGCAATGATCCAAGTTAAAACTATAATTAACTAAGTGTTGCTCGCGACTTCGTTCGCGTGGAAATTAAAATTTATCCCACAAGAACTAATTTTCTGCTCAATTTTCTTAATTTTTCGTTCCGTAAGAACCTTCTACAAAGTATTATCAAACATAATTATGTATTTAAACGATAATTAATGCGATCACGAAAAGGTATTACATACCTCTTAATTGCCTGACGTTCAGTCAGCCTGTGACTACGGTCAGTGCAACCTGGTCAAAACGTCAGACAATTCAGAGGTATGTAATACCCTTTCGTGATCGCGTTAACTCGCGTTTCGTTAATTTTCGATTCGCGCAACCAAAAAAAATAAAGCATAATTATATCATGGAACGCGAAAGTTTAAAAGTTATTGTCAAACATAAAAAAAGATGAATGAAATAGGTTAAGTCGTTCTCAAGTTATGGCGTGACCAAGGGAAATAGGGATTATTTTTTATGTATATACCTAGATGAAGTTGGAATTACATTAATAATTTACAAATTGTTTTTGCATTTCAGCTTCATAATATTAAAAAGACAAACAATTTCAAGACATATAAATGTTCTCATTGCTATGTTAAGTATAATATCGATATTTATGGATCTGGATAACAGGGTTCTAAGGAGCGTGTTTACAATCTATGGGAAAGCAATAAACCTCTGCCCAGGTACGGGCAACATGTAGCTCATAAGGACATAAAATTCAACATAAGTTTTTTCCCTCATTTTTGTATAAGTGATATAAAAAATACTAGTTATATTTCCGCATTTGTATTTTGAATTGTATTGTATTCTATTTTTGTATTCCAAAAAGGAATTTCATACTCAACGTCACAACACAAATATTTTCGCTATCAAGGGAGTGTGACTTAAAAAAAAAAAAAAAAAAACGGCCTGGATGTGCAGGGTTTAAAGTACGCCGGTAGTGAGAACTAAAGATAAGCACGTAAGTACACATGTTTTGAAATAAATAAGTTATTTATCTATTAGCTAGAGTAGTTACTCGTGGAAGATTAATGAGATAAGGCATATAATATATACGTATAACTTTAAAAACAATTAGGAGTAATAAGAGTATTAAGAGCATTTATATTAGGGATGAAGCCGACTATCCGGCCGAATACCGGATAATAAGCAAGTATCTGGCCCGATAGGATATTAAACCGATTTTTTTTAAACAAAGTTAATTTCTAGTTGTACTCCACTAAGAGCAATTTATAATTATGTGGAGGCAGCTTACGTGGGTTCTTGTACGGTGAATAAATAAAGACCACTTTCTCTGCATTAAGAAAAAACAAACAGTTTCGCTTGTCGTCATAGACAAGACCAGCTTAAGAAAAAAGGCTTCCGCTATACATATACTGCTGCAGGGTACATGTGTCATATAAGTTTTGACAAACATGGTTAAGTTCGGGTATTGTGTAGCATTCTTCTTTGACTTCAGGAAAAAATCAATTTCACATGAAATTTATTTTCTTGATCAAAATCAAAACCATATATTTCAATTAAACCAATAATAGGTATTTTTGAATTGTCAGGAGTAGGAGCCTGTTCCAATACGTAGATCCTATGGAGAAGAATAGGCAAGAAACTCCAAGTACACTCTTTTTCAAAATGTTTTTTACAAATTTCTGGTTACATTGCTTATAGGCGTAAATAAAATGTGAGGACAATGTAACATACCTATTATTCTAAAATATGAATAGACGGGCTAATTACTACTATACATATTTAAGTAATAGCAATCCGGAGATGACCATGATCGTCAACAACCTTCACGGAGGTAGTCTTAAATCGTCTGAACTTAAAGAGTTGAAACTTCAAAGGAAAAAAAGGCTAAAAAGGCTTTCTAATTCAGATTTTCACGAGGTCCTAATGAGTGGTAAACCAGGATTCCAGGTTCTTTGTTCAGTTTCAACTTTATCTATTTTTTAATGCGGCATTTTTCCGACAGCAGCAACACGCAGAATAGGCAATCGAAAGTTTTCGGCCGGATATCCGGCTTCAAGGCAAAGCCAAACAGCTATCCGTTTCATCTCTAGTCTTAATCATAATCTAATAATTGTTGCTCTATTTATCTGATGATTTATGTGGAATACAACGTATTTATCTATCGATTTTGAATTCGAAATAGGCATCGAATAACAGCCCGTATCTTCACATAAAGCTATAAGTACCTAGATATCTTTAACTAGCAACCCGCCCCGACTTAGCACGGGTAGCAATGCTGTTTTTTCGACATCTTCAACAATCATCATCATATTTTAGCCATTTTACACAACTTTGATGAATTATACACCTGAACCTTCATGAGTGACTATTGGTGAAAACTGTATAAAAATTGGTTCGGTATTGAGTTTATAGCGTTCAGACAGACAGACAGACGCGGCGGAGAGGATTTTGTTTTATAATATGTAGTGATATCAAGTCTTCAATTTTGATACATTCTACTGATGCAAATTTTCGTTAAGAATATCGATTCAGTTGTTAATGATAAGAACGGCTGTATACTTACGTGGGCGTACATGTTTTTATGCAATACACGTAGTCACGCAACTCGCTCGCGTAAAAATAACAGCCTGGGAATTCCTGGATCCGATATAGTAGGTTATCGGAACTTTTTCCTGTACTTATAACCTTTTCGAAAATATTGTATTTTTTGATAACTGAGGAGTAAAATCCGGTTTGTTGCATCATAGGGTGACGTAATGTCAACAACTGTCTGTACCTACAAACTATTATCTTGTGACAACTAATCAACTCATTTGGATTAATTATTAAGATAATAAGTGTAGTTTCATGACACTTACTGAACGGGTGTAAATAGAAAAACGGTGTTATCACAGACGCATATGTATTAGAAGTAATTAAGATGGACGAATAGACGTCTATTTTTTACATTTTTGTTATCTAACTTGTATAATTATAAAACACTTGACATTGGCGGAATTCCTGCGCTGATTCTTCGCGCGGGATAGAGTCCATAATAAAATAAAATAAATAAAAATTAGAAGTAAACATATACACCTCGTAGTTTAAATTGTATACAGAACAGATAGAACTAGCGTTCCCAGATGTCCCGATTTACGCTGGACGTACCGATTTACGCTGGACGTACCGATTTGCGCGGGACGTCCCGATTTGCGCGGGACGTCCCGATTTACAGGGGTCTGGTGACACGTCCCGATTTTCAGGGGCCTGATGTCACGTCCCGATTTACCTATCCTTCATCGATTATACTCTTGATACTTATCACTAACCTTCTCAGGCTGTAGTTTGATGGATAATTTGACAGGAAAAAGAATTCATGTATAAACTATCACTTTTTCTTACCTTCGATGGGGTTTTAGTGTTTTAAAAGAGTATGGTCTCAAATATACAATGCACGAATGTATAGAAATGTGTGAAAGTAAACAAATTATTTGAAACGTAAAATGTTTCCAACCTAAAAAAACATTTACTTTAATGCCATCGATACCAGTCTCGAATGCCGCAATAGAAAGTTACCAAGCCGAGCTACCTACCAAGACCGAGAAAGGTTTTTTTTTGGTGTGTGTGGAAACCCCCTCGGCCCGTCACTCCAACGGGGTTTTCGGTGGGGCGGTGTGTCGGAATCTAACCGACTAAAACCACGCGGTGTGCCGTACTACGCCTTAAATAGGAGGGATCCGGGAATAGCTTTTATTAAGACATCCGGACCCTCCCTGGTGCCTGCCCGCAACTTCAAGCGTTCGTGTACAGTAGCGAATTTTATGAATCACTACATATTAAAACAAAGTCGCAAAGCCGCGTCTGTCTTTCTGTCGGTCTGAACTCAATAATTACCGTACGGATTTTTATACAGTTTCACAAATAGACGGAGTGTTTCGTGAGGCAGGTTTAGGTGTATCATTAATTATTAAAGTATTGTATATAATGGTTAAATCGATTTGAAAGTCCCGATTATTTTTACCTTCCGTCCCGAAATTTGAGCTGCTGGACTTGGCAACACTAGATAGAAAACACACTCACTAGCAGCCTACTATCACTAGCCATCATAAACATTGCAATAATATCTCTCAATGCCAACGAGCAATAGGATTTACTGACGCTATGCGTTTTTTGATTTTCAGTAAACATTAAACCATTCACAACCATAGATAAGGTGTACCTTATTAATGAAATGGTTGTTTGAAATTGTGTGTGTGTGAAATTATGCAGTTTCTATTTCACTAAGAAAAGATAACACCACAATTAAACACAGTATCAATAATCTTATAAACAAAAAATTCAGAAGGAAACGTAAAAAAATTCACACAAAAACAATGCTGACAGGCGACCAAATAAAATCGTCATTGTAATATTAGATAGAAGATAGAATATTCTTTATTGTACACCATTAATAAAGTACAGTTGAAACAAATAATCATCTTACAAATCAGAGTACAATGGGCGGTCTTATCGCTAAAAGCGATATCTACCAGACAACCTTTGGATGGAGATAATAACAAAGTTATTTAATAAAAATCTTTTTAACAAAAAATTAAACCGACGAAAATAACTAAAAAGCAAAAAATAAATAGCTTATTTACATAAACTATCAAATTTTATGCTTTTCAGCTACATGATGTAATGATTTCTGACCGCAAATACCTGATAAAGTAATGAAAAGTAAACAGAAACACTATTCGTTCCTACAATTTTCGAGGGTTTCTCTTAATTTTATCAGGATCCCATCATCAGATCCTGACTTCCTTGATATGGGACCACCCTTGAGGTATACCCTATCTGACAAAAAAAGAATAATCAAAATCGGTTCATAAATAACGGAGAGAGGGCTGAACATACATAAAAAAGAAAATATATATATATATATATATATACGGTCGAATTGAGAACCTCCTTTTTAACGGACGAAAAAAAAATAAAATTACATATAACATTTAGATAATTAATCAGTTTGTTGTTTGGCGCCGACTCAAAATAAGTTTTTATAAAATTTTATAGTTTATGTAAATAAGCTCAAGACTTAAGAGGTTTATTTATTTTTTGCTTTTTAGTTATTTTCTTCTGTTTAATTTTTTGATAAAAAGATTTTTTTTTCGTCTGTTAAAAAACATAGTAGTGGATGACATACTAATCGAGATATAGACAAATACTTATACATATAGATAGGTATACATAAATAGATATATTAGACAGTATTTTATTAGAGATAATATAGTATCATATTATTATATAGCAATTTAGATCTTAGTTCTGGAACAGGATGGAATAAATAACATCACAATGACATACTGTTGCTTGACCAAATTTTTAAAGGCTGTAAGGGTTTCAGCTTGCCATATTTGTACCGGTAATGCATTCCACAGACCAACAGAAAAAACCATAAATGATATGTCAAAGAAAGTTGTTGAATGCACCGGCACTTTTAATATCAGATTTTCTGATGATCGTAAGAACTTCGTATGAGTATCGTGAAGTGCAAATATTGTACATAATTCATTATCGTGGTTCAGACATGTCTACAGGTACTACATAATTCTGTTGTAACATTTCATTTCATAAATTGTTCAACTGGTGGTTCTGTCTGAGAACAGTTTTTCCTAATGTTAGATAGCCTATAACTCTCTTCAATGAATAATCTATCGAATCCATAAAGATTTTTTCGAATCCGATTAATTCCAGAGATTAGCGCGTTCAACCAAACAGACAAACAAACTCTTCAGCTTTAGAATGTTAGTATAGACATATTGTATTAGTATATTTGTAGTATGGCATTTAAAAAAAAACACTATCTTAGGCGCGTTCGAATTCCACCTACACAGAAGTACCTAATAATTTGAGTTATAGAAATGCTAATATTATGCAATTTTGAGCATGTTTTCGCACATGCCTTCGTCACGACCACACATGTTTAGATTTTTATATGATACTAGCAACCCGCCCCGGCTTCGCACGGGTAACAGACAATAATATATATTGGTATTTTTCAATAATCATCGTCATATTTCAGTTATTTTACACAAAACCTTAATAAAACTTTACACTTAAACCTTTCTCATGAATCACTTCGTCTATTGGTGAAAACCGCATTAAAATCCGTTGCGTAGTTTAAAAGATCTAAGCGTACAGATGGACAATCGCGGTAAGCGACTTTGTTTTATACTATGTAGAGATGAATGTACTACAAAGTATGCGTCTCACGTAATTTATATGTTAAAACAACTCTGTGTATTTTTAGGTCTGAACGAATAACCTTTGAAGTGATTGTATAAAATTGGCAAAAACCTGACACGTACAAAAACTCAGAAACGGTCGAAGTAGCGCTGGGCACTTAAAACCAAGCAACCTGGAGCTTTATTACTCTTCATCGTCAATATTTAGATATCTAAAGTATGACAGATGATGTACAGAATACAGATAACTTAAACCCTGTAGGACATTCATAGGCATTTTTGATACAGCCACAGAATCCTAACTATTTCTATGTATACAAATATTATGAATCCGAAAATAACTCTGTCTGTCTTTCTGTTTGTCGGTCTGTCTATCTGTCTGTAACGTTTTCACGCGTAAACCGCTGAACCAATGTTTATGAATTTCGGTATAGAGATAGAGGGGACCATGGAGAAGGACATGGACTTTTTGTCGGGAAAATAAAATTTGAAGGTGGTGAAACAGGGGATGAAAGTTTAAGGTTCTACGCAGACAAGGTCACGGGCACCAGCTAGTAATATCATAAAAGCGAATGTGAGTTTTGTGTTTTTTACGTTGTTTCGGCTTGCTACACCGCCGATCATTGTGAAGTTGCATATAATTATGTGGTCTGGGGGTACAGAAGAGGACGTAGGATACCTTGTAGGGATGTTTCGGATGCAGAACTATTGACATCCACGGATGCAGATGCGGATTTTTTAAGGCTCGCATCCGCGGATGCGCATGTGGAGGCAGAATTATTGTCATCCACGAATGCGAATGCAGATGCGGTTTTTTTTAAGGCTCGCATGTGAGATGTGGAAGCTCCGCAATTGCGAATATCCGCATCCAAAAAAACATTATTTTTCCCGACGGATAGATAGTGATCCTGACTGCTGACCCAGAGGTCGTGGGTTCGATTCCCACCCCGGACAAATAATTGTGTGATGAGCATGATTATTTGCTCTGTGTGTGGGTGTAATATCCATAATATGTTTGTATTTAGTAACATATAAGTATGTTTATCAGCAGTCTGGTTACCATAGTACAGACTCTGCCTAGTTTGGGATCAGACGGTTGTGTGTGAGATGTGTCAATTGTTATATTATGCCGGAACTATAAAAGTTGTTTTAGGTATGTACCTACATATAACCTTACATAGATTAATAAAGATTAATGTGATAATGATGAGTTTTAATCTTTACAAGAATGTCAACAGTTGTGACATATTATAATAATGTTAATGGCCACAATTAATGATAAGAAAACTTCTTAGATCTTCTCTCCATCTCTCTCGTTATGTTGAACTTACTAGCTTTGCCCCGCGCGGCTTCGCTCACCGTGTACACATCACTTTTTTTGCGCGGTACCCTAATTATTTTACAAAGAATTCCCTTCACGTATTAATGTAATGATAACTGGCTGGCTTACAGTGCAGTCGAACGGGTGCTCCCTGCGGTGATCGACCAAAAAACCAAGGAATGGTCACTCACTATGCTTATAAAAATTAAATAAAGTAAAAGTTACACAATTGATTTCTCTCCCTCCTCCGTTCATTCGTAAATATATTTATTATTCTACAGAAACACATATTTACTTAACGGCAGGTTGAACCGTTGAACACATTTTACACTTTCGCAAGCAAATTAAATAAAAGCTGATACGATAAATATGTCACATGTCACACTCGTCACTATTTTTGATTACCTATATTATGAAAATTTATTACCTACATTGGGTCAACAAACTCAGTACTGGGTCAAGACATGTTTAGTAAGGTGAACTTTCTTTTAATAACAGCTTAATGATAATATTTTTCTGTTTGTGAAAGTTTTTATTTTATACTTAGAATGGATGCTGCTACAAAGAAGAGGTAGTAGGGAAAAATTAAAGAGCGACTAGGAGAAATGGCGTTTGTTCCTAGAAAAGAAAAGGAGAGAGATAACGTTAGGAGACAAAAGAAACCAGAACCAATTCATTTTTGAACCATCAGTACAACAAACTTACACTGATTGAAAAAAGCTATAGATCACCCGATCCACCCAGTCAGAGAACTCACTAGTCTTGAAGGGAGGTAGGTTCGCTCACCTTCAAGTAGACGGGTATGGAGGGGTGGTTGGGAGCTCACACGCCACGTTGCGAATACATGTACAGATTGTACAGTATTGTACACCGCCTCTCTTAGTAATAAGTTTGCTTTCGGAAACACTGGGTACGTAGCTTTAGTCGAATCGACTACGACGAAAAAACTAACAATTATCAAATAATACCCAGTAAAAATAATTGCACACAACGAAATAATATACACATAAATGTTTACATATTTCTGAAGTGTCATTGCCCCACGTTGCATCACAAATATGGTATACGAACACAAATTATTCCAAAGATCACGTTTCGTTTAGAAACTATGAAGTATGTACTAATTAGTTAGGAAAAAAACAAGTTATACTACGTATTTTATCAATTATATTCACAACGCTAATTATGTTGGAAAAGGTTGTATGCGCGAAATTGCCGCAAATCATAGTAAATGATTAATGATAGAATAGTTTTAAGGCCGCTAGTTTTATTAAGTACCTACTTATTCGGTAATAGACTTGTTTACAATGCTTATAGTCAAGTACTTATCATAATGAAAAGTAGATTACCTTCAGCTATATTAACTAGTTAACTGTACGAAATTATTAACATCCGGTACCTTTATCACTTATATTATTTGTAATATGTAATTACAAAATAAAATAAAATAAATAATTAAGAATAAGCAAAAAAACATACCGTCGTCCATTCTGTTTAAAAAAAAAGAGAAAAGAACACTCAATCACATAAAAATAAAAAGCGGGAAATTTATTTCAGAACGCAAGGCGCGAACATTCGCGCGCACTACAACAGTTTGACTGAGGAGGCGCGGTGTACACACATCACACACCCACGCGATGCCGACGCGACCAAGTCTTATCAGTCGACCGTAAGGTGACGTATCATAAGGATACATACAACTCATTAATTATACTTACCAGAAACCCGTTCACTAACCAACATTTTTGCTTTTATATGCAATATATGTATATGTAAATGTCGCAAAATAAAGTGTTCTAACAATTTTATGGATACTTGCAGTGTATAATAAAATACAGAGTCATTCACAGTATACACAATAATGATAACACCTTGGGACACCCCGACAGACACGGCTGTCTGATCCCAAACTAGGTAGAGCCTGTACTATAGTAACGAGACTGCTGATAAACTTATATATTACTAAATACATACATTATTATAAATAAATTACACCCAGACACAAAACAAATGACCGAGCTCATCACACAATTATTTGTACTGGGTGGGATAGAACCCTCGACAGAAAGTACATAGTCATACTGTAGTTCAAGAATTAATATATTTTTGGTTTATTTCTGGGAATGTTCAAGGTTGTTCCCTACATAAATACTGAACAAAAAGTATTGTTTGTATCTTGAGAGAAGAAATTGGGATATTTGTTTATTTTATTTTTAATTATTTCATTAATCAGAATAAGTTTTTTGCAGCAACCATTCGCTAAAAAAATATTAAAAAAAAATATCATGACAAAATCAGATTGCATCCGCTCGAAACCTTAAAAAAAATTCGTTACACACTGAATTCAATGAAATAATTAAGTACAAATATTTAAAAACTAGCATTCTTTTTGCATATCCCATTTATCTTTGAAATCTTACATAAAGTATATTAAGATAGCACACACATCATATTTTCCTCGTTTGCGTTTCAAACCATTCATCATCAGACAATCAAATAATTACAAGGACAATACTAAAACCGGAAAGTCCGTACGAACTGGTGATCCAAGTTAGCCAATAGCAACTTACGAGTATATATGGTAGATTCATATTAATAGAATAGGAATGCATGCACAGGCCAAGTAATGTTAACGGCCAAATGAATTACGCCCGAACTACTCATATAGATGCCACCATTCCAATATTTTTTCTGTTGATAAATTGTAGATGATGCACTAAATGATATGTATGATAATGAATCCGCGGTCATGGGATATTTCCAATGTGTTTGTGTCCAAGACTAGCTAATACTCATTCAAATGATGTAAAAAAAAATGTTGTAGACTAGCCGCTAAGTCTCGTAACCACTGGGACAATGTAACTGGGGTATTAGTGAAAGACAAATAGTGACGTAGACCAGCGAGCAGCCAAAAATAATACATCTGCTATATGCGTCACCATATTCGCATGACTACGCCGAAAAAAAAAACATCACCTGAGTTTGTTTATAAAAAAAAGGTATGTACGACAACACGAAGTGCGCAAAATATTTGGTTACTTTATTACAAAGAGAACACACACACACAGATGATTAAGGTGTGGCTAGAAAAGTTTTAGCTTATTATAACACATTGTGGAATCCAACTGGACATTCGTCGATTTATGTTAGATAGATGTGACAATAGATCGCATGAAGAAAATGAAAACGATCATATTCTATCGTGCGGAATGGGAACAAAAGAATAGGAATTCAGTAACTCGGATAACCTCGAAAAAAATGGTCAAAATAAAAACAGCAACTATTACTCAAAACAAGAAAATATCAAGAAGTCAGTGCCATGCTGTAGATGACTTTGTAAGAGAATTTTTTTTAGGGTTCTACATTAAGTAACGGCAAATTACGTAGAGATGTTGCAACGAGTTTTACTTTCATTATTGTCTACAGTACAGCGCGAGTCATCTAATAGCAGAAAATACAAATTTAAAGATAAAATACTTATCAAAGCTATTAATTTTATCGGTTAACAATGGTATTATTCAGCATTCGCCAACAACAAACCGACCGACTGATGTATCCGTCCTTTGATTCACCGCAAGACAATCGGTCAAAATTTAGTTTTTCAGTTTCAGTCATAAATTTAATTCATAGGAACTTCTCGAGAAATTCATAATCGTGGCAAATATTATACGTTACCTTTACAGGCAAAAACTTATGAATTCGTCGTTCATCACGAACAAAGCATTAGTGAAAACAGCAATCAACAATAAATGTCAGCGTTTAAATCAGCTTGAATAAAACCAAGCTGACCAACACTAAATCCCAGCTATCAAATGACGTATGCTGATATCTGAGACCGCCTGTATCATGTTAGAGAAGATCGCACCGGTTGTCGAAGGCCACCAGTGCGCCCTTGTGTCGTGGTGTAACTGACATCTGAACTTTCAGCTGATTACACATCGCATTAAAGGTATTAAAGGAACAGATAATTCAGGCGTATTTTTACATGTTGCTACTTAGCTTCGAAAGCTTAAGTCAGTGTGTGCCATTCAATCAGACATGGTAAAATCACAAATTTCATTAGATAACAATTTTCACGGAGACTTGAGTTGGAAGAAAAAACCGGCCAAGTGCGAGTCGGACTCGCGCATTAAGGCTTTCGCGCAAAACGTTTCGCATCGTACAAAATTTAATACTATAAGCCAAAAAAAAATACGTCTCTAGTAGGGAGGGTAGGGTCCTTTAATTTTTAATTAATTTTTATTTCTTGTAGTTATAGCGCCAACAGATACAAATTCTGTGAAAATTTCAACTGTCCTACCTAACCTATTAAGGATCCTGAGATACAGCCTGGTGACAGACGGACGGACAGCGGAGTCTTAGTAATAAGGTCCCGATGCCTTTCGGCTCTGTACCTACCCTACTGTCTGTGACAAAACTAGGTAAGACAAAAAAAAGTCATAATATTGGTTCATACAGGTACTTTATACATATGTATCAAGTGTATTATTATGTACCTGTACTGATTTGTGAAAAGTCACAAACCGGTCCTAACAACGAACAAGTTGTCCAAAACAAACCATATATTAATCATTTTCGAAGAATTAATTAATAAACTGCCAGTACAAACTGGGTCGTTCCGTATTATTATTTCAACCGCCATATCACTTGACACTGGACACCACGTTTTCACTCTTGCATTCTTAAATTGATCGCTATTTTATTTTGGATGATCTCAAGATGATCGCATGATCTCTTCTATGCTATGTGCGGCTATTTAAAAACTTATGTTTTTAATATACAAGGCTTGCGTGGTGTTTTCGCTTTGCTTAATTTGGATAAGCCCAAGAAATCTATTTCTCCTTTCCCTTCCGAAGAAGGCATGCATTGAAGCATAACATACTGTTCAAAGTTACCCAATGCCAAAATTCAAAAATGTCAACTGCCAAATAGAAAATATAAAGATGAATGTCGATATATTATTAACCATTGATACAAATAATATTGTTTAAATAGCTTAAGACACGCGCCCTTAGCGTGCACTACGCCTACGTATTCAGAGTTTATTTTTAATATTCAATTGCGGGACTACTACTTGCGTAGTGTCACATGCTTCGTTTATTGTCACGGATAGATGATTCACAGCCATTCTAATGCGAGGAAAATTGGGTTATTCATTGGGTTATTCCGGTTTATCTAGCCTAGTTCCGAAATCTGGTTAATGCGAAACCCGTTCAGAGAATGGGTTATAGCTAGATAACGTTTGGTTTTTGATCAATACAGACACGACTAACTACGGCGAGATATTATCACGTGGTCATGGGTGAAAGCGTGAATTTATCAAGAATTTTCCTTATTATTGGTGCTAAATAAATAAACAAACGAAAGAATCACTATCATACGTATGTGAAAAAAAAAAATACAATCATAGACAATTAATTAAGAATGACAAAACGATTAACTAGGTAATTACTTTTGACGTTTTGGCTAGGTATTGTAATACTAACGTTAATTTTATATTAACATACCTTTTTTTTTTTGTGCTTGTGGAAACCCCCGCGGGCCGTCACCCCACCGGGGTTTTTGGTTGGGCGGTGTGTCGGAATCGAACCGACTAAAACCACACGGTGTGCCGTACTGCGCCTTAAATAGGAGGGATCCGGGAACAGCTTTTATTAAGACATCCGGACCCCCACCTTAAGCATTTTTACATCGTCTACCACTAACCAAATAACTGCTTACAAGCTTACATTAAATACGAACTTTTTAGTTTACTTTAAAACGAGAAAGTAAACTGCAACCTAAAAAAGTTTTTTTAATAAATTTTAGGTAGATTGGTATCAGAAAATGGCATGAAATAATATATTGATTGGCCTGGCCTGATAAAAATAAAGTGACATACTGGTTATTAACATTATACAAAACAGGTGTGTGTGGATTGAAGTGCAGTCAATCGTAATCGTAAAAGAAACATGGCCGGTTGAATGTCACCTTGGTTTTAATGACGGAGGTGAAAGAGACATCTTTCTCTTTGGTAGGTAAACTTACCGATAGCAATGCGTCGTAGGTATTTGCTTGAAATGTCGAGTTTCAACATTATATTCTTTGGCAAAACAAGGCTATATACCACGACTAGTCTTTTATTTCAACGATTACTTTCCATTATTTAAATGTTTTATGTACTTTTAGGGTTCCGTATGTTCGAATGAAAAAATGTCCGTCTCTCACAGCCAGTTTGCTCCGAATTGCTCCGAATCTACTACCTATTAAGTTGGAATTTTGTACACATATCAATTCCTGTGGCCCAAACACGGGCGTGCAACGGAAATAAATGAATTTTTAATATGAGGGTCACTAATAGGGACCAAATTAGAAAATTGAAAAATAAATATTTGCAAACTACATATATCATGTTACGTATCAAACGGAAGGGCTTATTAGATATATAGATGATAGGTAGATAGATGATAGATAGAAAATTCCTTATTGTACACCACATTATAGACAGTGATTAAACTTAGAAGCCATTGGTAATAGGCGGTAAATACAATGGGCGGTCTTATCGCTATAAGCGATGTCTTCCAGACAACCTTTGTATGGAAACAACAGAGGAAAATTAGCAACAGCTGGTGGCGTAAAATATTCAGAATGGGAATGAAAGGGCTTGTAATGTTGTGAGAATTTGAAATACACATGTTTATTTTAAAATAGATGAAAATTGACCATTCCTCCCCCCTTGTCTCCGAAACTACTGAGCCTAAAATTGTGGGAAAAGTCCAGAAAATAGTTATTTAGTTATAGATTACAGAAAATGTATGGTCTTAAAATAACATAGTTAATCTCTCAATTTTGTGCGTATGCACTTACATTTGCAATTCAACTTACGGAACCCTCTCCACGCGAGTTCATCTCGCACTTGTCTTAGTTTTTTTTTTGTTCAAGTACAAGTGACAATCTTCAGGTAAATACTAAATAGTCTGTATACAATGAAGCAATAGTAAATTGCCCCCATTCAATTTTGACTTACATGTGGTTATATCACACTACGCTGTATTACATCAGAAAACTAAATAATAAGCATTTGTTGCATCATGTTAATTTTTCACGTTTTTTTTAACTGAAAGAATAAGAAATGAAATAAGGATACTTGTTTCAGTTCTAGTGTCAAAATATTACTATGAAATATTATATTGTATGGAGAAGGTATGCTTAGTGTACGTCTGAATTAAATCAACTGTAAATCTCTCAGTATTCCGTTATGGCTGTCTAAATTCTGTTTATCCACTACTAGTGACGACAGAATCCAAGTGCACAAGTAAAGGCAGCGAGAATGTCATGTGTGTTTTAAAATGATTTCGGCCGCATTCCCCTTGCCTCAACGAATAAACCGAACTTGAGTCAGTCATCATCTCATCATATACCAAGCTAGACAAACTAAGTTTAAATGAGACGCTTCTTCTTACATTTGCAAATATTTTCATGAACCCCAACATTGCTAGAATTTAAAAAGGAATTCTATGCATGAATGTAATAAACACTTGTTCTGGTTTTAAATAAGTAGCAATAGTTTCCAACTATTTCTACTATTTACAAATGAACAGTGAGTATTTTTAATATTTTTAGGGTTCCGTTCCTCAAAAGGAAAAAAAGGAACCCTTATAGGATCACTTTGTTGTCCGTCTGTCTGTCAAGACCCTTTCCTCAGGAACCCGTGGACGCATCAAGCTGAAATTAATACCTAAGTGTAAATACATAATTCTACAGTCCCTTGAAGCTCTAAAAAATCAAGCTTCTACGTCAACGCACTCAAAAGATACGGCCCTTTAAGGCTTAGATTTAAATTCGTAAGTAAATCAAAACCTATAGGGTACTTCCCATTGAACTAGAAACTTGAAATTTGGTAAGAGGCAAGGTCTCATAGCAAAATTAAAGGAAAAAACCGAGTCTTTATTTTTTTTATTTTTTTAGAAGACAACTCCCGCATTAGGAATTACTCCTGTGTCGCGGGGGACTTTAGAAACATACAAAGAACGGACACAAAGAACACCCAGACTCGGGTGGGAATCGAACCCACGACCTGTGGCATAGCAGTCAGGGTCACTAACCACTAGGCCAACAGGCCAGTCGGTAATTTGTTGTTATATCTGTCTGTCTGTCTGTGTGTCTGTCAAGACCTTTCCTCAGGAACTCGTGGAGGCATTAAGTCGAAAATAACATCAAATAATCATGTCAGTGGGCTCTTAAAGTTGTAAGGAAATCAAGCTTCTAAGTCAACGCAATCAAAAGATATGGCCATTAATGCTTAGATTTTAACAAATTTGAACATTTCGCAGGTAAATCAAAACCTATAGGGTACTTCCCATTCACCTAGAATCATGAAATTTGGTAAAAAGCAAGGTCTGACAGCACAAGTAAAAGATGGACGTACTATCTACATACAAGTTTGATTGCTTACGGAACCCTCGGTGCGCCAGTCAGACTCGCACTTGTACGGTTTTTCTTTTCTCATAACCATTATACGCCCCGGCTTCGCACGGGTGCAATGATGATACTAAATATACTACAGAATGTCTTTATATACAACGTTCACAGCTTTTTTGTCATTAGACAATACAAACATGTTTTCTTCAGAGGTTACTCTTGAAAAAGCGACATATAATTATTGGCCATGTGAAAAACACTCAACGCTCAAATCTAAGCCTGCTACATTGAAAGTTTGACCCTGCGATTTATTAATGGTCATTGCAAAAAATATTTTTACCGGAAATTGTCCGGCCCTCTGGCCGCTACCGCCGGTACCGTCCCTGCATTTTAAATCTGTAATATCTTCGAAAATATTCATTGAAATTACATGCTGTAAATGGCCATTTTGATCTATATTAAATGCACAATGTATTTAAGGTACTTAATTGGATAAGGATTAATGCTGTATTGCTTAAAATCGCTTCGTAAATAAGCCATTATTTCTGGTAAAAATTAAAGGATAAAAAATGGTTATTATGGGTTATCCCTAAGAGATAGACATATACCATCGCGGACTTTTTTGTAGACCTTTTTCAGGTGTACAATACTGTGGTACATTATTTTGATCTATCTCGTAGGGGTCAGCCGGCGTTTGCAATGTAAACGCAAAAAAAATGTGTTTATTTACGACATCACATTAGAAACCTCTAAAGTTATCAGTGTTTCTCTACTATATTATGCATGTATTATACATATAAACCTTGTTCTTGAATCACTCTATCTATTAAAAAAAAACCGCATGAAATTCCGTTGCGTAGTTTTAAAAATCTAAGCATACATAGGGACAGACGGACAGCAGGAAGCAACTTTGTTTTATACTATGTAGTGATGATGAAAAGGGTAAAAAGTACACAGTGTACTTTCAAATTCTTTTGCAACATGGCAACAATAAAAATAACCACAGATAAGAATATAAATGTAATAGGGTTAGTACATGTTATCAATCCTTTTTGTTGATTAACAGTCACTAATGATTGAGTATATTAAATCTAGTTGCTAAGTAAGCATTTTAGACAGATTAAATGTTTTCTATAAAGGTGAACCCATATCAGAAACAAATTACAGTATAGGAAATACCTAGATAGGCAAAGAAAATAGAAGACAGGAATA
Organism: Euplagia quadripunctaria; assembly: GCA_963859945.1. Taxonomy (NCBI): domain Eukaryota; kingdom Metazoa; phylum Arthropoda; class Insecta; order Lepidoptera; family Erebidae; genus Euplagia; species Euplagia quadripunctaria. Next base: position 6,131,033 of record OY982585.1, read on the forward strand.
ATATAAACAGGTGTAGAAGATACACCATGTGGATCAAACAACGGCTGAATTTTAGGCGACATCCTTGCAAGAAGTAAAACTTTTAACACTCTAGAGAAGCTATGGAAAAGTTAACTAATCACATATGTAGATAGGTTGACAGTTGCTATATTAATGGAACTAGATATTACACAATAGGAATTAGGGTTGCCAGATATATATGTTGTTGCCTATTTGGAAATAAAGAATTTGATTTGATTTATATATATATCATTTCTGGGACAATTTCTACTAGGGTAATGGAGTAGCGCCATAGTAATAAATACATAAAATAAGTAGGTATTTAGTTTGGCCTAAGTAATGTTCTTGCTAATTTGAAGAAAAAAAAACTTGAAACACCTCACGCATAGTCGTCTGATCCTAAATTAGGTAGAGCTTGTTAGTACAAGCTCTGCCTAATTTAGCATCAGACAGATATAGTAACCAGACTGCTGATAAACATACTTATATACTACTAAATACATACATATTATAGATAAATTACACCCAGACACAGAATAAATGGTGTGTAATTTAAATTAAAGTATGTTAAAGGAAATAAATATGCATTACTGAAAATATGTACTCAAAAGAAAATTCATTAAACCCACTTTTTAGAATCTTGTCTGGTTAAAATTACTATCAGCCATTTTTTTTTGAGAAATATTATTTTGTAATGAAAGCTTACATATCGTAACATAATCAACTCAAAAATAAAGCTACATGCCATCTAATTTTAAGAATAAAGATTACTTAATAAAATGTATGTAACAAACAAAACTGTTATTTTTAGAAGTCCTTGAATTGTTCCATGAGAGAGAGATTTAGTTTTCTAAATAAACTACAAATGTTAAATGGTGCTATATTAAAAAAAAATAAGAAATCCAGAAAATAGTGTCAGAACAATATTATAAGTAAACTACTTTCAAAGAAAAATGGTGTAATATAGTAAGTGTGAGAAGAACTAATACACAGGATATTTATAATTGATTGGCAGCTCTGAAGATTTCAATTGCAATTATGTAATAATTGCAATTGAAACTATGTGTACAGATACAACACAATGTACATATTATATACACACTACTTTATAAGCTATATTCTTTATGGATAAAGTCTATATTGGTCTATCACAAGCTATTATTTTGAATTTCGAATCCTGATGATTACATGAATTGTAAGCATAGCTGTTATGAAGACCCAAACATTTTAAAATTATTTTGATAGATTGTAGATAACAATATAGTCTAGTGCAAAGTAAACACATAGTTTTTCCTACACAGCCAGGTCGAAAGAACAGTAATGCATCAATAAATTGACATGAAATCAATACCGCTGGATAAATAACCTGTAAATATGTAAGTGCAAACCCAGATACTATGCCATTAAATTATAAACCATTTAAAAATAATCGGACGGAAATGTTCTTTGCCTATTTGAGAAACTATTTCTTAAACATAATATTGATATGACTTACCTTAAATTTGCGTGGACTGGGTGAAATTAATAGAACACTTTTTTGATACACGGTTCACACCAACATGCTTTTTTGTTATTTTTTTCGAATTTTCTTATTTTAATGTAATTTATAGGTAACCCAGATAAATGTATGTGTACCCGATAATACGACTATGGTCTATGACATGACATGCGTGTGACACTGTATGATATGACATAAGTATTTCTGACTATTTGACATTTATCGATAGACATGTCCCACAAAAAAATGACTTAAACGTAGACTGAAACTGTTGCAAACATAGTAAACAAGTAAAGGACCCCTTCTTATTTTTGTTGACGAGGTGGAAGATCCTACATGGATGTCCTCCGTCCTTGGGGAGGCGAAGGGGTCTGTCGTACTCTTACCGACTAAAACCCACCCCGGTGTTTCGCTACTTGCCTATGATCGGGGGAGCGAGAATCACTATTGCATTCTTTCGCAACCCCCGACAGGCATTGACTCGTCTCACTCTAGACGGGTCCCGTTACCCGGTGCGACTATCACCTGTCGACCGCACTCCTCAGAGGGCGCGCACGGAACACTGTCCGCTGCCTCTCGGTACAGCAAAAGGACATTGGTTACCTTTCATCCAGAAAAAAATATGTTCGAGAAAGATAGATTAATTGACAATATCTTCATTAACGCGAGTGAAATCGCGGGCAAGAGCTATTTTAATTATATAGCGGTAAGATCTTTCTTCATTTTAAAATAGTAGGAGCATAATTAGAACTACTTCATATAATTTAAATTAATAACTACTGATTATGTTATTAATTATCTATTTAACGTAAAATTCCATAAAAATACCATTTACGTAAAGTAAATCTGAAAGATAAAGACCTGATAAAGAGCTAGGGGTCGGCGCCAGTTGCCAGTATCCCTAACAAGGCAGACCCTACTCCACCGTTTCTGTGCTTTGAAAACAAGAGCTCTATTAGTCGAAACATACATTACTCCATACCGTAGAACCTGCAAAATCCTAATATACAGATTAATAAAGTTTAATGTTTATGGTTTTGTATGAGACCGGCCGGATACTCGTTCAAAGGGTTTTTGAAGGGGTTTTTTTAAGTGCTTCAAAAAAAAACCCTATGATACATGTTACACCCTCGAACGGGTGTAATGTAACTCCTTCCGAACAGGTTACCCTTTCAATACCCTGTAACACTGTAACAGGGTAAGCCATTGCAACGCAAGACATTGTAATATGCACTCTTTGTAATCGAATTTAGTTTAAAAATTGCATAACCACCACCGCATGTGACATCTTACCGTCCAGCGCCGCCATTGTTGCATGTACCGAGCGACTTGTAAACATGGAATAATAATTATTATCGTTCATATGATCTTAGTTCAATTTTGTTTGTCGCACAAAACTTTCAACAGTTTACATACATACATGCGTTATTGAATATTGTTACTAAAAGTCAAAACCAAAAATTTGTGCGTTTAGTCAATAATATATGGTGAAAATATCCAACTTGTATGTTCGCATATAAGTAAATATAAACAAAAATCAAAACATTTAAACAACGGCTGGTTACCCGACCAAATTCGAATGGCTACAAAAAAGCGACGGATTCATACCTATTAGTGATGTAACGAATATTCGCATTTGCATTCGCGAAAAATATGCGAATGTTTTGCGAATGTCTCTGACAAACGAAAAAGAAATTATTTATACGTGGTAATTCATCTCCTAATGCTTATATTTTTTTAGTTATATTACAATAAATAATAATGGAACGGTCTTGAGTAGGTTCACTAAATTGAAAACAGTTTCTTTTTTGTTATTGTTACTTTAATTAAAATATTAACGAAACTAAACAAATAATTATAATACATAATAATATCTTTATAGAAAAGGGCTTGAAAGGCCTAATCAAAATAATAATATCTAATAAGCCTAATTACATAATACACTCAGAGGCACAAATAACCGACTTATTACATGTGTTTGTGTACACACATGTAATAAATCTTATTACATGTTAATTCCTTCAAAACTCCTTTACAATTTAATTGTTTTTGAGTCAATGCTAAATTAAGTAAACCCTTTACATAAATAATCGAACAGGAGTCAGATATAAAATAGTTTATTTTAAAATATGCAAAAAATGTGAAATTAGACTTTCCTTACTAAAAACAACAATGCCTAAAATATTGATTTTAATGAAAATCTGCATTTTAATTGTCACATTAATAATGGATATTTTGTCTCCTGGCATCAATAACTACTTATAATCGATTTGGAAGTCCGTCCATTATGTGTTTATTCTCCGTTTGCTAGTGCCAGTATCCTTGCTTCCTCGGCTGTGCCCAGTGGCATTTTATTGATATAAAGAACCTTGGGGTGTCAATAAAAACCTTCGTAAATAAAAAAAAAATCACAACGTTATAAAACAACTGTTTTACTGTTACGCAAAATGGACAGCGAGGACCTTAAACTTCAACTAAACAGACTAATGTGCGACAAAACGTCAAAAAATAATTAAAATACGGGTATAATACAAATACAAAATACAAACAAAATACGGGTCTCATAAAACTCGTGTCCACGTCCTCAGATATTCATGATCATTGTGTTTATTCAAGAAAGATATAAAATTTTATCCAAATCGTAAGAGCCGTTTTCGAGATACACAAAATAAATTTAAATAAAGGATTTGCTAAACTATATTATAGTGAGTTTGTAACTTTATACGAGGTATTGGCCTTGCATTACTGTTTTCCGCGCTCTATTGCAAAAATTGTTAAAGGCATGAATAAAAATTTAAAACAAAATTTGTAGAGAGTTTTATGGTCTACAGTTTTATAATAGATTTCAACATCTTTTAAGCCGTGGAAAGCAATAATTTGCAAAAAATCGCATTTTACGACCGTTGACCTTGAACATCTGAAGACACGCTCATGAAATTTTATAAGACTTGAGATAACATTTAGAAAGCCAAAATAATGTTTATATGAGTTTTCAGCTTCTGTTTCGTCGTTTCCAGTCGTCGTCAAACGTTTCCAGGTGAATTTGATTATTAAACCACACCAAAACAAAAGGCTGCCCCACACAGTTCCAAGACACTCATATCCATATCATCTTAGAGAGTATTGGGATCCTCGGTGTGGACATTTCTAGTGTCAATGTCACCTTGAAGGCAAGACCCAGCTGGCATCCAAAAAGCTCAGTATGCTTAATAGAGTGAAGAGGTACTTCGTCCCCGTATGGAGTACAGCTGTCATCTCTGGGCGGGAGCACCTGGATACTACCTCGGTGCTTTGGACTCGTTTCAAAGACGTGCTGTGTGAATGATCGACGATCCTAAACTCACAAGCGATATTGAGCCCGCTACTTATACACATTTTTCCAACCAATTAATAATAATGAAATATAAACTCAAAAACCAACTGAGGTGTGTAAAACAGTCTAGCGTTACTAAAAACCCGTAACTAAATATTCTCAGGTCATTTTCTCTCTAACAGAAGTGTTCATCATTCACAAAAAAATTACTACATCACATATTTAAAAAAAAAAAAATTTGTTCCTCGGATCAATAAAAGGCTATGCGAAATGTCAAGCCATTCGTACATTTTGATTGCTCTTTAGTTGAAAAGTCAATATTCGCATTCGCATTCGCGAATACTAGAAATAAATATTCGCATACGCATTCGCATTCGCGCAATGTGAAAAATCGAGATTCGTTACATCACCAATATATATAGATGACCTCCTTTATTGAACGTATTATACCTAAGCTGTTGTTCGTACAGTCGCGTTCAAACGTTTGTTGGCATTTATATGACCTAATTTTGCGGGCTGATTAATAAATATATTAGATGCACCTTATGACCATATCAAATGAAAGAGCTTGGTGATGTTGAAATTATTATTTTTATTCTCTTAATTTTGATTCTTAGACTAATTATGGCATCAAATCACAGATCAAATTACCTAAGATAATCACAAGATAAAATGCGATAATTCGTTTAGAATTTTCCTGCTGGAACAACGTTACTCCAGCAGGAATCGTTTTTTCCGTTTTTTTCTAAAACGACAACATGCACATTTTTTTTATGCGGCGCACATTTATAGCAGATTAACGTACACTGATTCTCTCTGAACTAAACGAGGCTGATTATATTCTTGGAATGGTACATCATCATCAGTATCGCTAGCGTCACCTGAAACACAATCCTGAAAAAAATATTTGTACATGTAAATCAGTTGTAACTTAACATACTAACAATAATTATTCAATAAATAAAATGATATGTCACAATATTAAAATTAAGGTAACTCAGTACATGTACTTTAAATAATAATCTTACCTGTGTTACTCATCCTAATTATTAGCTCGCTTATCTGTCGTCACTTGTTGTGAAATTCGTAATAACTACTACTAGCAAGGAGGCACCGCAAGGGTGCAAGTATCCCCCCGCCTACATGCAGTTCAAGTTTATTAGGTAATTCAGGGTAACACGAATAAAAGCTTTTCGTGAAGGTAACCTCTTCAAAGGCTTAAGTCGTTAACTTCTTCACGTGGTTACCATAATAAAGGTGGTAACCATTTCGCTGGGTTTCGAGGGTGTAACTCTAACAAAAGGTAACACTGTGATATGAGTGACCCTATCAAACGGCTTAACTCTTAAGCGGGGTTGTCCGGTCCCTGTTTGTGGTAGTCCATCAAGAGAGTAGACCTCTTTGTTATGTAGTTATGTGTGATTTATACAATATTAGTTTATTATCATAGGTCAGAATAAGTAGAATGATTTAGGGTGAATGAACTCGAGTGTTAATGGTAATATGGCCTTCGAGATCTCTGTATTTAAAAATTATGAAACATTTTCCGGAATTTAAAAATTATTGAGTGCCACCATGCCACCCTGGAACAAGTTACCAGAATTGTATACTACAAAAAACAAAGTTATTCAAACACTTTAAGTAAGAGCTAAGCCTTCCATTAGTAATAAATATACTTAATAGTTATAGGTGTCTTTTGACTATTTTTCGTATACTCTGTACGCCTAACGGTAACAACCAATCAGAAAAAAGTATCTCGAATGACTCAGTAACTATTTGTAAGAACAATGCATTGCTCTTATTCTTATCCTAGGTATCCCTTCACTTCTTGGCAGTTCTTGGATGTATTGTGGAGAAAGTGACTTGACCTTGGCTTGTATACCGACTTCTTGAATCTTCTTCAGACGACAGATTCTACTTGGATTTACAGTTACGATTAATAAAGATAAAACATAAATCTAAAGCTAAATTAAACTTATTAAATCATTTTAGTGTTTGCAACAATACCACACATTTTAAACTGATATAGTGTCACGCTATGGGGAAATCCCCATAGCGTGACACTATATCACAGTTTCGATTCCTCTAGTGCGTAATAAACTATTTTGAGTTGGTGCCGTTCTACTTCATCGCGAAGGCTTCTTAAAGCGTAACACGCTGAACTAATTGAGTTTTCAATGCTGTTGATTTCTTTTTTCCAGCTTAACTTTTCGTCGATATATGTTCCAAGGATTCTAATATTTTCCACTGAGCAGATTTTACTGTTTTCAAAATGTATTTCTATAGCGTCACTATTTTTTTCATTCGTTTTAAATAGTATGATATTGTTTTTTTTTGTATTTAGAATTAGTTTGTTAATCGTAAACCATTTGTGGAATGTTGTTATAGTTTTACTTATAGTTTAATGTAAAGAAGACATTTTTGTGTTGTTGTACCAATACCATTTGTATTGGTGTTATCAACGAATAAGATAAGATCAACTTCTTTCACTCTTTCCTGTACTAAGTCACTGTCGTTGGTAAAAATTAAAAAAAAATCGGTCTTAGTATGGAGCCTTGTGGCACTCCATTTCTTATTCTATCCATCTTCAATTTGTATGTTTTCTGACAACTACCTTTCTAATGTGTTAATTTCCAAATTTTGTTTGCGATTTTAATAGTTTTAAAACTGAAACTCTTATTCCACAGTGTTCCAATTTATATAATAAAATTTCATGGTCCAGTATCAAAACGTCACTTGCCCCTACACTCTTTTGGTAACCGTATTGACAATTTGTAAGAATATTGTTGGAATAAAGGTGTCGAAGTAGACTTATTATTTCAAAAAATTTAGACAGTGTTGGAAGCAAGGAGATCGATATGGAAAGCACTCTTGCTATTTTGAACTTTTCCGGGAACACACTCTCAGATATACACAAGTTGTGGAAACATGACAACTGGCTGTCTAGTAAATCTATTTGATTTTTAATTACGTGGATAAGTATTTCATCAGAGCTGCATGACTTTTTGTTTACTATTTGATTTGACATGCATTTGATAAGATAACATGCATGCATTGATAACCGTAATATTCATTTTATTATTTAACAGTTAAATAAAATCAATTAAACACGTTTTAGTACATTTTTCTTTTAATTTCAATGACAGTCAATTTAAAAAAAAAAAAGTAGATTAAATTATCCCAGCTATTCCGGCCATTATTTAATACGCATATTTGATTGTGAGACTAAGAAACTTTATCATCTGAACTGAACAACTAGGTCGATTTTGTAATAAACTTTAATAATAAGTGTAGTTACACGTCGGAAATAATGCATTATCTGCGTTTTTCTTATTTTAGCTTATTAGAGCCAGCCCAGTAATAGTATGGTTCTCTCGCGATGAATTTGAGAAGTCTAATGACCTTAATTTTATAAACAACAATAGACCCAGAATACTTATTTTTAGTACAGAACATTGCATTTTACTTCGGTTAGAAAGTTACGTACCCTCTAGCTTTGTTCTGAAATTGAATTAGAATAGGAATCGAAACTAAAATATAATATTGAAGCGAGTTTACCTGTACTTTTAATTATTTTTTGACGTGATAACGTCTTATAAATCGATGAAGGCTGGCTGGACGCACGAAAAAGCATGACACATTGTCACGTTCCGCCTGAGCCGAGCGTGCAAGCGATAGAGAGGCACGATCGGTGACGTTACCACGTAAAATGTTCGTCCGTAAACCAACTTTACAGACAACTATTTTTTAAATATTTTTAAAGCATATGTCTAAAAATACCTACTTTTAATTTATCGGGCAATTAGCAATTTCTATTGAAAAGTTTATCACATACATAAGTAAGAAGAACTCGAATAAACATTGGTACATATTTAAACTTTCAAGATTTTTTGTCTTAATGTATCGAGGCGCCTTATTCTACGATAAGTATCGTATTTTTTTTAGCTACATTGCAGTAGAAGAGTTGTATGATCAGTTGATGTATGATTTTGTCATAGATTATCAAGACATGTACTACTGATTTGTCTGGTAGGTTTTTTAACTATAAATTCAAGTTCATAAACAAATTCAGGGGTAAATTGAGGGTAAATCATGATGCTATAAGAAGTTTGTGTGAAGTTTGTAGGCGATTTTATACCCCAGAGTTACGAGCATCACTAAATATTTTGACACTGATGTGTCAAGTACTTCTGTGATGTGACGTTTTATCGAGTGTTGATTGTTTATGTTATAATATTTTAGTAGTTTTGTTTCGCGATTTAAGTTGTGAATTGGCTTAAAATTTTAACACAAAGTCAAGAATAATATAGTATGACGCCAATATCTGCTACATTAAACAGTTTAATAAATGGGAAGAGAGATGTTTGCTGTCTATGTTTGAATGCGATTCAAGAGCAGCCTATTCGATTAACCGATGATATAATTATTGATATGAATAACAAGGAATGTGATAAAACTGTGGAAGAAGTTCTTAAGTTCATATTTGATGAAGGGGTGATTAATAATTTACTTGATATAATTTATTAACATTACGCAGTGTCCTCGCAAATGTCGTTTCCCATTATCAGAATAATTATTATAATAATACTGAACAATTTATTTTCGAGAAAATACCTTTTTTTTATCGTGTGGAAACCCCCACGGGTCATCACCTCACCGGAGCTAACGATAAAGTGGTATGTCGGAATCGAACCGACTAAAACCACACGGTGTTCCGTCACAAGTGGGTCTATTGCAGGGGGACCCGGGTATACCCTAGGAAAGAGTCCTTCGGGAACAAACAATCTTAGCATAATTTATTCACATTACGCAGTGTCCTCGCAATTTTCATTTCCCATTATCAGAATAATTACTATAATAATACTGAACAATTTATTTTCGAGAGAATACCTTAATTTTGTGTTCATACACACTTTCAATCACTGTTACTATACTTATACCACACTATACTTAATCAAAGGTTGAACCAAAATAAATTAGCATTAAAAAAGTGTTTGGCGAGATGCTTTGAATTGAGATTTACTTTTTATTTGTAAACGGATTGAAATAAAACAAACACTTAATGTTCGTCACATCTGCCACTATACATCAGTAAAAACCGCATCCACATTGGGTGAGCCTATATGAGCATAGATAAACAGACAAAATTTTAAATAGCAAATAGAAATGTTTTCTATTAATTCAATAGAAGACATTTCTATTTCTATTCAAGCCCTTTTTTTTTTTCGTTTTTTTAATGTATGGACACAAAGGGTTAACGTTTTTATTATATGTATAGAAAACTGGGCTTCTAGGAACCATAGGTTAAAACAAGGACCATTTTTAAGTTAGACCAGCAATACAACTGTAAGAATCGTATCCAAATATGCACAGTAGTTTATGCATGATGCACGTACAAACATAAAGACAGATAGACGAACCAAAAATTCAAAACATTTTGATTTCTATTGCTCATGTGAAGATGCCTCATTTTTTTTCTTAATTATACCCAATGTACAGAGGCCACTTACAATTTTATTATATGTATTAGATAGTTTTGTGTATGAATACTTTCCCTAAAGTACTATCTTAATACTTACTATCCAGGGGATTTCCACCAGACTAAACTGATTAAATACAGTCTGGAGCCAGGGTTCCAGACTATCTTATACCTCCAATGTTCAGTATTATTATAATCATCATTTAATTTTCAATGAACTTGGATTAAAATTAAATAATATCTTTTTATTACATTTCTTCATATACATATCGCGGTATAAGAACCAGATGAACATATCTACATTTTCTTAATTTTACAGGAGAGCAAAAATACTCCGAGAATTTACCTAGTTCCTTGTGGTTCCTTAGCTATGTAGTTATTTTGGAATTTGTGAAATATTACATTTACAATTACGTCATTTTGGCATTTCATAAAGAAGCACTTTGTCTTGTGAAAAAAAACGATTTTTGACTTTTTTGTAGATACGTTCATCTGGTTCTTTTACTGCAATATTTAGTATTCCTTACCAACATTTTTATTCTTGCAGATGCACAACTATATAGCTACGTTCAATACAGTCTGTGAACAGTGTATAAAACTGGCATTAAGTTTCTACAAGTTCATGCAAACAAGTCTCCTAAATGCTGAATACTTTACCAACATTCTTGATGCTGTCGCAAACAGTATGGAATATACAACAAATGAGTTTACTGACAGCAAGTCATTATTTGTATCATTAAATATTGCAGACTTCACAAGCAAACATTACTATGACATGAGACGGGCTCCCTCTACCCGAAAGTCAGCTCTAAAACGGTTCCATAATTTGGATACTAATATGCTTACTTGTCAAGAGTGTCACAGAGAATTCCCAACAGTTTGGAATTTAAGAAATCATTATTTGCGCGTACATGCTCCGAAAAAGTTTAAATGTCGCGAATGCCCTAGAAGTTACGGCTCAGCTTCATTTTTAGAAAGTCATAGAAATGAAAGTCACTGCACTGTAGTGTGCAGTGAATGTGGAAAAACATTCTACAATAGGCATACTTTAAAAATGCATGAACTGGGCCATCATTTGACTCTAGTCTGTCAAGATTGTGGTAGAGTTTACAAAAACAAAGCTACATTTAAGAAACATATAGAACACAATGTCTGTGGACAGAAAACTAGAGCTAACCCATCCGAAGCGAAGTTTACATGTGATTATTGTAACAAAAAATATACTCAAAAGATGTCTTTAAGAGTTCACATACAGTATGAACATGGAAATTATAAAGCTCATATCTGCGAATGGTGTGGTAAGAAGTTTTGTTCTCAAAGTCGTCTAAAAGCGCATATTGTGAAACATACAAAAGAAAGAAACTTTCCATGTACTATATGTGGTGGAAAGTTTGTATCAAAAGAATCTTTGCTGTATCATACACGGACTCATACTGGGGAAAAACCATACAAATGTCCCCATTGTGAATTCAGATTTCTTTCAGCATCTCGTAGATCTGATCATGTCAAACGGCATCATTTGGGAGGGAATCTAGAATGTGATATTTGTCATAGCAAATTTAGATCAAGACCATATTTGTTTAAACACAAAAAGTCTCATATGATACCGAACAATAAATTTAACTTGACATATGGTGCTCCCAAAAGTAATATACCAAAACCAAGCCATACAGACCAAAGTCAAAGTTTATTAACAAAAAATAATGTGAAGCAAGAGACTTCAGCTAAACACATATGGAAAATTGATAAAGTAGAAGTTGAAATTCCAAGTTTCCAGAATGTGAATGAATCTACAGATGTCCAAATGACTAATTTTGTAAATGCAACTTACGAAGAACATAATACTGAACATTCCGAAGACAGGGTGTATTTAGAGATGTCGGAAGAAACTGAAGATTTAATCAAATTAGCTGGCATTAGAACTTAAGCTTTTTTTTATTCTGAGTGTGATTTCATAGCTTTTTATATAAATGAATTATATTGAATCATAGCTTTCTTTATAAGTACCATGACATATCTATGATTGAATACAATTTTAGCTAATACAAGTTAACTTATGTTAAGTTGACATTAGTAATTAGTCATTAATTTAACTGCGTAAATACGTAATTTATATGTAGTTATAAATTATATTTACTGTAGTTACTACTTACTTATTTACATATGTTTGAGCCCTATATTGGTTGGTTTACTATTAATAGTCACATTATTTACTTGGCATTAATTGTTATACCACATCAGTGACTAAGAATGTATGTCTCCTTAAATATATGTAATAGCAAAAAATTAACAAGTTTTTAAATAATAACAAAATTACTTTTACATCAATACAAATAAATAAAATTGAAGTGTCTGTAAAATAATAGTTTTAAGCTCATACAGTTAAGTAGGAGAGCCATGCTTTGGCACGTATGGGCCGGCTCGACCGGAGTGATACCACGGCCTCAGAGAAAAGCAGCAGTTAAGCAATGCTTTGCATTGTGTTTCGCTGAGTGAGTGAGGTTACTGGAGGCCCTAACCTTTCCCTCTCCCCTTCTTCCTCCCTTCCTCTATTCCAACCTTAAAGGCCGGCAACACACTTGTGATTCTTGAAGTTTTGAGTTGCAGGTGCCCTGGTGCCCATGGGCGGGGGTAGTCACTTACCATCAGGTGAACCGATTGGTGGTTTGAACATACCCCAAAAAAAAAATTACACAATATAAAAAATCAATTTTTTATATTTTTGTCTGTGTCATCTAATCTCCGGAACGGATGGACCGATTTCCACGGGACTTTCACTGGCAGATAGCTGGTGTTATAAGGAGTAATTTAGAAAAAAAATTAACGCACGGAACTGCTAGTAAAAAAATATTTGAAAAACATTTTACTTTCCCCCGATCTTATAACCGGAAAGCTGAAATTTCCCCCATTAGGTGGCAGGCAATCGTGGGAAGGTAGTAGGTAGGGTATAAAGGATACAAATCGGGTCCGGATCAACAAATTCGGACCATACAACTGCTGGTAGAGATAACTAAAACTGGCCTGTTGGTCTAGTGGTTAGTGACCCTGACTGATAAGCCAGAGGTCGTGGGTTCGATTCCCACCCAGGACAAATAATTGTGTGATGAGCACGATAATTTGTTCTGTGTCTGGATGTAATTTATCTGTAATATGTATGTATTTAGTAATATTTTATTTTATTTTACATTGTTTGGAAAACTTACAGCTAAAAATCGCGCAATAAATAATATATTAATACAAAGGTGAAGGCCATTTAAAAGTTTTCACTTTAATATTACGACTTTTGTAACATTTAAAAAAAAAGAGATATACCTATTTCAAAAATTTGATGTCTGAGCTTGATATGAGTATTTAGTTATGCCCGGAAGTAATGATCGCACAAGACTTTCTTTAGTTTGACAACACTTGTAAAGAAGAGATCTATATCAACTTCCCGGCTTGCTACATTGTATGTACGGCTAGCACGTAGTTGATAAGAGTTTTGCCTATACGTAAGTATGTTTATCAGCAATCTGGTTACCATAGTACAGGCTCTGCCTAGTTTGGGATCAGACGGCCGTGTGTGAGAAGTGTGGAGTTATTATTATTATCTACATATGACGTTAGAATACGAAACTACGTTTCTTTTCTAACAATCATTCCAAACAAAAGACATGTCAGTTACGTCATGCACGAAATGAACGGGATGGGTATTCTAGGAAAAAAGTGAAACAAAATATTTACTATTAATAATTTATTCCAAAATATACTCTAATTCAAATTCAAATTCAAAATCATTTATTCAATTAAGACACTAAGTGACATTTATGAACGTTAAATTGAAGCTACTGTTAAAAATCATAGATCGACGCAAATAGACGCCACAGCATGTACTGGATTGTCGAGGTAAATTAGGTGAAAACACCAAAATCTACTGCCTGCTTGTGTCGATCTATAACTTCCAGTTTCCAAAATGCGTAGAGCCTTATGAGAAGAATACTGGCAAAGAAACTCATGGCCACTCTTTTTAAAAGTCAGATCTTCAGGTACAATGGTATTAGTGTTACATAAAAGATAAGCATGATGCAAGCTGTTGCCACCTGAATTACATTTTATTGAAATGCTCCAAAAGCTAACGTACAAACAAAAAATATCACTCAGTGATACCGTTGAAGGTTCGAACCTATTAAACATAGAAATCATTCAAGGTGCACATCAGTTACAAAGTCTACTGTTAAAACTAATTCGCGACTGGATTAAGAGGCTAGAGTTGCAGTTGAACGAACCAAAATAATAGTATAGGCTAAAGCATCGCTGACTAGGCCGACCAGTCACCCCAAGCAGCACCCGTTCACGAGTATGACGCATGGACCAGCCATCGTCTCCTTCGCCATATCAGAGGGAAAGAAACGACCCGCCCCATGACGACGCCGCAAGCAATGACATTTTAGTGAGCATGACGAGCCATAGTCGAGATACTGATAAAAATCACTACTAGTCAAAATTACCATAATAATCGTCACGCATTACTTTCAACTAACAATGGTTTGTTAATAATTTAGTCTAATTATAAGACAAAGAAGTTTGTGTATATATATTTAAAGACACCTTAAGCCCAAGACTGTTTGTCGTTTAGATAATCGTTGATCGTATAGTAGGCTTTCCTAATAAGGTGATTTTTTACAGTAAGCTTAAATTTGTCTACAGGAAGGTCGATTACATCTATAGGAATTTTATTATAAAAACGTATACCAAGACCTTCGAACGAGTTGTGTACCTTATGTAAGCGATGATAGGTAGCAACGAGTTTAGACTTGTTTCTTGTATTAATATTGTGTATATCACTGTTTTTCTTATAGTCATTGATATTGTGCCTAACAAACATAATATTTGCAAATATATACTGTGATGCAACAGTTAAAATACCTATATCCTTAAACAACTCTCGAAGAGAGACTCTAGCATCTAAATTGTATATTGAGCGGATTGCTCTTTTTTGAAGAATAAAAATCGTTTCAACATCAGCCGCCTTGCCCCAAAGTAGTATACCATAGGACATGACGCTGTGAAAATAGCTAAAATAAACAAGCCTAGCTGTGTCCGTATCAGTGAGCTGACGTACCTTCCATACTGCGTAAGCTGCCGAACTAAGCCTACCTGCAAGGCTGTCTATCTGGGGTCCCCATTGCAGTTTACTGTCTAATGTAAGTCCCAAGAATACTGTTGAGTCTACAATACTTATTATTTCATTATTTAGAGTTAGATTAGTGCCTAGCTGTTTTACATTTGGCATAGTAAATCTCACACACTTTGTTTTATTTGAGTTCAGTAGGAGATTGTTAGTTGAAAACCAATACAATACATCATTTAGCGCCCTATTCACATCGTCAAAAACTGTTTTTTTACGATCGACTTTGAAAATAAGTGACGTATCATCAGCAAATAGAACTATATCACAGCGATCTTTTAAATAATAAGGTAAATCGTTTATATATATGAGAAAAAGTAGAGGACCCAGTATAGAGCCCTGGGGAACGCCCATAGTAACAGGTAATCCAGAAGACCTCGCACCATTGACATCTACATGTTGAATTCTATCTTTCAAGTAGGAAACAATTAGTTCCAAAGCAATACCATTAACACCATAATGCCTAAGTTTAAGAATAAGCGTGTTGTGTTCTACACAGTGAAAAGCTTTAGAGAGATCGCAAAATACACCTATCGCATCTTGCGAATTCTCCCATGCATTAAATATATGTCTCAAAAGAGTTGCACCAGCATCAATTGTTGAACGACCCTTTGTAAAGCCAAATTGTTCTTTGTGCAATAAATTATTTCGATTAAAATGGCTTTCTAGTTGTTGCAGGATAACTTTTTCAAAAATTTTACTCTAGCTACGGGTCTTAGATTATATATAGGTCCAGATGCCTAATCCGTGCCTCAAAACTGAAGCCAAAAAATACAAGCGTCTAATATAAATATAAGCGTCTCACTCGTCACACGCGAGCGAACGTTCGCCGCTGAAGTACGTCTCGAGTCGCTACTTATAATATTTAAAAATGCCTGCTTGTGCTGTCAGATTCTGTAAAAATTTTACAAAAAAAAATCTTAAGTGTCCGAACATCACATTTCATATGTAAGTATTCTATTTCCTAATGTATTTATAAACAATAGAACAAAATTTCAAATTAATAAAATTACGACGCCATTACTAGAGATGTTGCCAGGACGTGAATTTCATTTACCCATAACGCATTCCAGCAGTATATATTTTTCTTTGCCAAACTTGTTATTTATAGAAAGACGAGAAATATGCTTAACGTTAATGTTCGCGAAACTGGAATCCTTCAAATATTCTTAATTTCTAAACTCTAGCACCCGGAGTTCAATGTGTCCGTCAAACGATACTTTAGCTGTGGGATTGTACTCGTATTATAACTTATTATTATTACTCCTAACGAACACACCTATAGAGCACTTAGGACTTGTAAAATTTTGCTAGTTTCTTGATACTTTATAAAAATATATATATATATATATATATATATCCAAGTCCTACAAAACAAGGCAAAACATTTACTTTATTTTATCAAAATACCTTTTATTACTCTGTTCCTGTGAATAAAGTTGCATTTAATTTTATTACTCAAAAGAGCTTTTATGTTACATTTACCATAAAAAAAAATTACTCTTATTCTCATATTTTTTTCATACGGCCTTATATGAAAATCGATTCTTAAGGAGGAAACTCTAAAAAAAAATGTCTTGAAAACAAACCAAAAAATATTGTGATAAATAAATACTTCCTACTAAGTAGTTTTATTTTACATTTGTCTTTTTAACTAAACGAATTAAATGAAAAAAACGAAATAATGAAATTAACGAATATTTGTAACTGATTTAAATACATTCAAAATGTATTTATTTAATATTACTTACATCAAAAAAAAAATATGTTTAATAAAAAAGTCCCTGAATTTTGGGGTAACCTCTATGCACTGGTAGTAAAACCGTCAATGTACACAAGCATAAACATTGTACGTAGACACTCGCGTTGGGCGGGGTTCACTCACACAGCACCAAAAAGTGGCTTCAAAGTAAACGGTGACCTTTGTACTAGTCACGGTATCTGGACCTATATATAATCTAATATGAACACTGACAGCTAACACAATATTGACAACTGATAGCTTAGAATTATAGCTCTTTGGCTAAGATAATTTGACCCTAAGAGCAATTTGACCACTCTCGATGCTTACAACAATTTGAATGCCATGTCTGCGAACATAAAATTGAATTGATGTTCTTTACTTAATTTTTACTATATAGAAAGCTCAAATCCATCTGATGCTGACTGTATATATTTTTTTTTTTCATTCCGCTACTAGGAAAATCCATAAAAACTAACTTAACATTTTTTTAAAGTTGCTTTTTATGAATTTTCTCAAAAACTGAGTGAATAGTTCCAAAATGAAAAAAATACGTACGATTTAAATTCTTTAACTTCCACCTGCTTTTATGAGACCTATTTTTTACCTGATGGCCTGGTGAAGGTGCATATTTGTAAACACATTACCAATTTTCATGTCAATTCAAATATTTTTTTTATAACATTTTCGAAAAAATCCATACCTACTATTAACATCCTTAGTATCACATACTCATAGTTTATAATAATAATAACTTCACACATCTCACACACGGCCGGCTGATCCCAAACTAGGCAGAGCCTTTGCTATGGTCACCAGACTGCTGATAAACATACTTATATATTTCTAAATACATACATATTTTAGATAAATTACATCCAGACACAAAACAAATGATCTTGCTCATCACACAATTATTTGTCCTGGGTGGGAATCGAACCCACGACCTCTGGCTTAGCAGTCAGGGTCACTAACCACTAGACCAACCAGCTAGTCAAAACGTTTGATTCATGTCAGTCGCAGTTCGCTTACGAAATATTAGCATTATTGGTCAATTTTCAAGCTCAAATTGACAGTATTTTCATTCATTCATTTTTGCATTTAAATTACGTTTCTTTAGCATTTAAAGCGCTAACAAGTCAACACCTTCGCCTAAATTTTTTTGTAACATACTGTACATGGTTATGACTTCAACAATATTAAGAGTCCGATCAATGCCCGCTGTGAGGTTGTTTGATCTGAACACGGAGACCGAAGATTGAGATTTTTGCTTCGAGTAATTGTAGATATGATGTAGTTAATCCACATCCAAACCAATCTGGGAAGCTCAATCATGGCAATAAGGTCGGTGTTGCAAGAGTCGCTGATGAGTAGCATGGCTGCCCACTACTTGTAAACGTATACCAGTTGAGGACCTATTAAAGTTATCTTGTTTTTGAGTCAGAGCCGCAAGCAGAGTTTCCAAAACTTCATACAGGGAACAGTATTTTTAATGAGTGCTACCTTTTCAGGAAACAAACATAAAGTGATCGAACAGAAGTTGCTTATCAGCATCTAAAGTTGCAAGTAATAATATTGATGACGATTCTTTCTAAAACGATTAATTTTACTAATTTGTTTTTCTTAATTTGAACATTATTGACATCTATTTTCTTTTATTTATATATTTAGCCCAATTTCGTCCTTTTTAGCTTATTGGGCTTATAGATAATTTGAGCTTATAACCCTGTAAAAAATATTGGCAACACTGCTACCTGGCGGTCTGCTGTCATGTCTGTCATTTTTGTTGACAGCTGAGTTGCCGAGTTGACAGCAGAATACCGACCGACTGAAACAGCAGTTTTGTAGAGATTGTTGTTTATATTTTCATTATTAGATTTCTAGGAATTTTGTATACTTCATTAAATTTGTAGCAGATATCTTAAAATATAATAATGACTTTCCTAGAGGATACGCTAATAATCCTGATATCACAAGTAAGTTGCGCGTAAACAATTATATAGGTTATGCGCTTACTAGCTTCTTACTAGAAAAATATTGTAGTAAGCGATTAAAATATAAATGTGGACGACGCTGATGTTTGGCTTGTTAGACATTCTAGAAGCAAATTAGTAAACTCAATATCGTACTTTTCTACAATTTATTCATATTTATCTTCAAGGCGAACTGGCAATAGAAAATGTAAATTTGGCATTGTACAGAGTATTATAATTTTTTTTTAATTCATAAAAGAAATTTTCTAATACAACGGTTTTCAATTTTTAATTAGACATTTAAATTTCTTTCAGACATTTTTCTTCGTTGGTGGCTGGATTTTCTTTGTAAAGCAGTTATTCCGCGACTATGAGGTTCACCACACGTTGGTACAGCTAATATTCTCAGTAACATTTGCCCTCAGCTGTACCATGTTTGAGCTGATTATATTTGAAATTATAGGGTACTTAGACTCAAGGTAAGTTTTATAAGTAGCCTTTTTAGCCTTCTCACTTATCATGACTATTTTGAAGCAATAGCTGTGCAATGAGGGCATCCGATATTATCTGTTTTAAGTTTTAAACTTCAATTAGAATACATTTTTTTTGAAATTAATTTATTAATTGATTTTAAACAATATAATTGTTTAAAATCAATTAATAAATTAATTTAATATTATTATATTATTAATATTCAAACTTACAAGAAACCTGTAAAGTTCAAAAAATTTCAAGAATATTTTTTTAATGTCTTAAAATTTTCGATTAAATAACATGTTGTAAAAGACAAATCTTGAAAAATAAACCCACAAAATTTCCATATTCATTAAACAACAAATTTTTTAAATATTCAAACTTATAATACAAGAAGGTATTACTTACCTCCTAAAGTTTTTATGGAACATGTCTATCAGGCCCTTAAGCATAAGATCCTTCTTATAAAGATATGGTGTAAGTTGACTAAATATATAAAAAAAATTATAGGATTATGGAACGCCTCACTTTCTATCAAACCATTAGGGTCTGAATTGCCTTTTTATATGATTATGGAATACCTCACTTTCTATCAAACCATTAGGGTCTGAATTGCCTTTTTATAGGATTATGGAATGCCTCACTTTCTATCAAACCATTAGGGTCTGAATTGCCTTTTTATAGGATTATGGAATGCCTCACTTTCTATCAAACCATTAGGGTCTGAATTGCCTTTTTATATGATTATAGAATACCTCACTTTCTATCAAACCATTAGGGTCTGAATTGCCTTTTTATAGGATTATGGAATGCCTCACTTTCTATCAAACCATTAGGGTCTGAATTGCCTTTTTATAGGATTATGGAATACCTCACTTTCTATCAAACCATTAGGGTCTGAATTGCCTTTTTTATAATTTATTTAGATAGGATTGATAAACAGTCCGTTTGTTAGTTAACATGTACCTTTTTTTAAATTGCAGTTCCCGCTACTTTCATTGGAACATGGGACTCTACTCTTTGCTTTTTATGGTGATAGCTCTCATACCATTCTATATTGCATACTTCTGTATCAGCAACATTAGATTTGGTAAGTATATACTTCATCTCTTTTAAGATTATTAACTATAAACTCAATGTTTTGATAACAAAAGAGGATGATTTTCATTACCGCCTATTTTTATTCAAATGTAATACGTTATTTAGAAAAGAATTACAATACTCAAAAATATTCAGTCATATGTTCATATTCCCATTTGGGCTTGGAAAAGAAAAAGCAAAATAAAACACTTTTACATGTCACATTGGCATTGTACACGGCAGGACTTGAATTAAGCAACTTAGGGTATGTTCCGATATACACTGCGAGCACTGTGCTCGTATTGGGAAGAAATTCGTTCCGTTATAGACTGACAGTATACTGCAGCAGTGTCATAGGGAAATATAAGACGTCATAAACTTTGCCATTTTTGTACTGTAAGCACTGGAGTTTTTGAGGTAAGGTGTTCTCAGTGCTGTCACACTCAATTTTACTAAGCGATTTGACAATTGACTTGAATTGACATTTGACAGTATACTGGACTGCATTCTGTTTTAAACAGTAACCAGTATAGCTAACTATAAAGGAATAGCTTCGCAGTATACTAAATTGACTTCTCACCATACAGTGCTCTCAGTGTATATCGGAACACACACTTAGTATTGTTGACAGTTCTTATAGATAAAAGGGTATCTGCAGATAGGTTATCAAAGGGCCTATTTACTTTGGATATCACAATCAATCAGATAGTGCAATAAGATTGAATGCTTCATGGGTTCGCAAAACAGAGTAGTTGCCCTGTAGAACAATATTAGCTGTTATTGTACATGTTTGCCATACAGTATTCTATCTAACTGGGTCTCATATTAAACAGTGTAACTGTACCAATAGACCCTACCCTATTCTCCTTCTCTGTTCAAATTCTAATTCAATATTTTTATTTCACAAAATTGTTTATCAATTTTCCGAAATCATGAATAAAAAAAAATATAACAAAAATTGTAGATTAACACTCACAGTCATGCAACAAACCGTTGCTTTGTCAAATGTAAAATTAAAAAAAAGAATGGTAGCACAATATCATATCTGCCTGTATCAATATCTGTATGTATTGTGCTGCTCGTATAAACATAGAATTATACTTTATTCTCAAATTCTTTCAGGTTGTAATGCATGAACAGTAGTCATAAAACATATTATCCTTCCGACCTATGGCCTATGGGGTTGTTAAAGAGCAATTAAATATTAGTTATTATAACAGCACAAAAAGCATTCTCTTTTGCAAATTATGGCAAAGCCTTAGTCCTTAGTATATGTTGATATTACTGATTATTGTTCTTAACTGACTTCAAAAAAGGAGGTTCTGTATTTGACCTGTTTGTATGTATGTTTGGATATCTACGATTTACGTAGAATACGTAGCAATGTATTCTACATATTTTCAAGAATATTTTAGTATATAATACATTAGGTATTTACCTATTAATTTTTTTTCACAACCATTTTCATGGAAGTCCATTTGTTTTTTGTTAATTTTTTTTTATTGTTTTTTAGTCTCACTGAATATGATCAGGCCCCTGACAATGTTTGTGTGGTTCATTTACTTGTACTTCTTCTGGAAGCTTGGAGATCCATTTCCTATATTAAGTCCAAAACAGGTGAGTGAGTTAGCAACATATTATATTACGTCATAGTTTCCTGGTACTATATATACATACATAAATAAATTAAATGTAATTCTGTTTAAAATTGACTTGTCTATTTATTTCATTAGTCTATAATCTAACTAATTTGTGTCAAGCAGTTCATTTATAATTTTTGATTAAACACTTTTCTATAACTTTTCAAATTGTTACATTATTATATATCTAATTACTGTACAATCTATACTTATATATAAAGCTGAAGAGTTTGTTTGTATATTTGCTTGAACGCGCTAATCTCATCAACTACTGCTCCGATTTGAAAAATTCTTGAAGTGTTAGATAGCCCATTTATCGAGGAAGGCTATAGGCTATATAACATTGACCAATAGGAGCGGAGCATCAATGAAAAATGTTGCAAAAACGGGGCAAATTTATCTCTCTCTTATGTGACGTTGACGAAGTTGCGCGGGTCAGCTAGTTAATACTAAAATGAAAGTCTAGGAAAACACCCCTCACTATTTTCTTATTATTATTCTTTTATGTAAAAAATCTTATGATATCTTTCATTCTTTCAGGGAATATTTTCCATAGAGCAAGGTGTATCTAGAATAGGCGTTATCGGCGTAACGGTAATGGCTTTGCTATCAGGCTTTGGTGCTGTGAACTATCCTTACACGTCCATGGCTATATTTATAAGGTAATCTCCTTTTTTTATTAAGTCTATAGACTGTGATAAGCTGTAGGGATATGTAGTTACTAATAATAGGCTTTTTACTATACTATAACTTTCTAGAATAAGTTCATACTTTCTTATAAGAAGATTAGCACCTGGCTAACCTACCTCTTAGTTTATTCTACATTTAAAACTCATAAATTATACATTTCTGTATATATTTTTACAGACGAGTATCTCAATCAGATGTGTTATCTATAGAGAAGAAACTTTTACAAACTATGGACATGATTTTGGTAAAAAAGAAAAGGATAGCGTTAGCCGAGGCTAATAGTATGGGAGCGAGACAGCAATACAATATGCTGGATCAGTCTAATGTGAAGAGTAGAGGTGGTTTTTGGACCAATATTTTGTCTAGTGTTGGGAGCATTGCTAATCCTCTTGGACATGGGACTGAAAGTGAGCTGTTTGTTTTTAAAATAATATTTGAAACAGGAATTCCTATTAGATCGACTATCGACTGGCCTGTTGGTCTAGTGGTTAGTGACTCTGACTGCTAAGCCAGAGGATGTGGGTTCGATTCCCACCCAGGACAAATAATTGTGTGATGAGCATGATCATTTGTTCTGTGTCTGGGTGTAATTTATCTATAATATGTATGTATTTAGAAATATATAAGTATGTTTATCAGCAGTCTGGTTACCATAGTACAGGCTCTGCATAGTTTGGGATCAGACGGCCGTGTGTGAGGCGTGTGAAGTTATTATTATTCCTAATTCCCTAGGTCACACCATAACTTGAGAACGACTTAACCGATATCATTTTTTTCTTCTTCTTACGGAACGAAAAATTAAGATTGCACAGAAATTTTCATTTTCATTTCATTTTTCAAAAAATATGAAAATTTGCAGACACATTGCTAGGGACAAAGAAAGGGACATAGGATACAAAAAAACCTTTACGTGAAGTCACGGGAAAAAGCTAGTATGTTATGTATTTTCAATATGTTAAACTTTCTTACATCTGTCAAACTTTCAGACATAACTCAACTCCGTCAAGAGATCTCCGGTCTAGAGGAGCTGAGCAGACAGCTGTTCCTGGAGGCCCACGATGCTAGGACCATGAGGGAGAAAATAGAGTGGTCCACGACATTCCAGGGAAAATATTTCAACTTTCTGGGATATTTCTTCTCGCTATATTGCATTTGGAAGATTTTTATTGTGAGTCCCTATATATATATATTTCTTGATATGTCGGACTGATGTACTGATATCGTATGATGGTTGTAATGTCTTGAGCATTAAAAAAAAAATCAAAACCATTTATTTCAATTAAACCAAAAACAGGTATTTTTAATTTGTCAGGAGTAGGAGTTATTCAGACTAAGTCGTGAAGCTAGTTGCCTGTTCCAATACGTAGATCCTATGGAGAAGAACAGGCAAGAAACTCCAAGGACACTCTTTTTCAAAATGTTTTTTACAAATTTCTGGTTACATTGCTTATAAGCGTAAATGAAATGTGAGGACAATGTAACATACCTATTATTCTAAAATATAATTAAAATATGAAAGTATAGAGCTGGGCTAGTGGTCGAGATTAATTCCCACTTTTATTATACCTAACGAAAGTATATTGGACCTGTTGACTGGTAAAAACCTAATAATTATAATAGTTTAAAAAACAAAAAAAAAACATGCCTTAATGGTGAATCAAGAAAAATAACCTCGCCAAGCCCAATCTGTTGGACTCGTCAAAAAGAATCATACGAGCCCTAACTCAATTTCCGGGATATTTATCCCGAAAAATTTAGGATCCCGGGTTTCGCCTTTATAATATTAGGAAGATTAGTTATGATTAGGATAGAGATAGGTTCTTCCACAGCCAACAAAATCCTTTTCTAAAAATCTTTTAACCCTGCAATTGTTTTGTGATTACACTTGTTTGTTTCAGTCAACAATCAACATTGTATTCGACCGCGTAGGTAAGAAAGATCCCGTTACCCGTGGGCTCGAGATCGTGGTCCACTGGCTGGGCTGGAACATCGACGTGACCTTCTGGTCGCAACACGTGTCCTTTATCCTCGTCGGGTGCATCGTGCTCACTAGCATTAGAGGGTTACTACTTACATTGACTAAGGTGAGAATGTGTATTAAAATTAAGAAATAATATAGAGCTTATATTAGTAGCTAAGGTTGAAACTGAAATATTCCCGACTCAGTTTCGAAAGTACTTAGTGCAATGTGTTCTGCGGCCATATTGATGTATCGTGAAATACTAATTCTATTCAAAATGGGTCGGTAGTTTATGTGACGACTTATACCGCGTTCCTGTAATCAAGAAACGATTCGTTTTGATTACGGACGGTAAAATTTCGTTGAATTTTCAATGAAAATTTTACCGTCCGTAAGTAAAACGAACCGTTTCTTGTTTATTGGAACGCGGAATCAGTAGTATAAAAAGAACTGTCAGTCATAGGACTGCACGTCAGAAGTGAAAACATAACTGACACATCTGTCATCTGAGTGTGACGGTCACGCGAGTTCAGTGCTTTTCCCCATACCAAAAGTGCCCAACGTTCCTAAAGTTGAAGTTTTCACTTCAAAAATCTGTGTCATTTTAATTATAGTCTTTCAGATGTGATTAAATTATTATCTCTGTGCCAATCTGTGTCAACCCGAAAGAAGTTCAGAAATCTTAAGATTATACATAAAAATATCCAGCGATAAAGGTTAAATATACACTACATTTTTCTTGCAGTTTTTCTACAAAATTTCATCATCGAAATCATCGAACATCATAGTTCTAATCCTCGCTCAGATCATGGGGATGTACTTCTGTTCATCAGTGCTACTCATGCGGATGAACATGCCACCGGAATACCGTATCATCATCACCCAGGTCCTCGGTGATCTACAGTTCAACTTCTACCACAGGTGGTTTGATGTTATATTCTTAGTAAGTGCGCTTACTAGTATATTTACGTTATATTTGGCTCATAAACAGCCGTCTGTTAACTAATATTGAATGGTACGTAGTTTATAAGTGTATATTTTTGTGAAGGCTTTTTTATGTCACGCGGATTTATTTGTTGCCTTCATGCGTGTAACTCGCACGCGTAAATGTAGGTGTACGTCCGCGCGTACGTGTAAGTGTACGTGCGCGCGTACGTGAAGGTGTACGTACATGTGCCACTTAGTAACGTCATGCGTGTAAACATAAAATGAACTTAAGTTGAAAACAAGTTATAATTGCGATACTTTGTGAAGACTTATCAATCAATCGACTTCCATGCACATTATCACAGAGATCATATGAGTTTTTAACCGACTTCAAAAAAGGAGGAGGTTCTCAATTCGACTGCATGTTTTTTTTTATGTTTGTTACCTCAGAACTTTCGACTGGGTGAACCGATTTTGATGATTCTTTTTTTATTTGAAAGCTGGTGCTTCCCTTGTGGTCCCATTTCAATTTGGTCCAGTTCTGACAATGGCATCCATGAGAAAACTATATATAAGTCTTTTATGGAATAATTTTTTTGTTTAAGTCGGTTTTTTTTTGGAAAGAATTATGTATTAACGAAAAGATACATGAGAATCCAGATTCACTTGATTTTTTTTTCTTCTGTACTATTTAATATAAATGGCACAAATCGCGCATGTGGGCACAAATCCGTCTGATAGGAAAAGGCCTTGAGTTCTTTATGCTAGTAAGTTTCATGTAAAACGTGATAATTATTTATAAATATCATGAACGCCAGAGTCTGTATTATTGTTTTGTTATAAATGTGAAAAATATGATTTTTCAATGTAGCATAATAATGAACGCATATCATGTGATTAAAACTAAGATTGCTTTGATTCCATCCCCAAGTGCTACTAGCAAACGTAAGAGCCTTATTTTATTTTGAGCGTTATCTTGTGTTTTACATTAATTTTCTTACTAAATTTGACTTCATTAAGTACCATGTCCATGCATAAATATCTATGATTCGTGCTCTATGGACGTGTAGTAAAGAAATAATTGATCTATATAATTATAACAAATGTATTTTTATTTTTCGTATGTTGTTGTACAATTTTTTTTTAGCAGTCATCTACAAAATAACGCTGAAACCAAAATAAGGTCTTTTAAAACCAGTAAGAGCCATTCTCCTAACCTTTATCACCATATGTTGAGCTAATTGTTTAGACATCCACACCATTATGTCAAGATTTCTGGAATACGTAAGCGTTTTAAATAAGTAAGAAGTGTCTACTACGGGCCAAAATTTAGAAAACTATGTCTGTTCTTTGGAAGTTCCTTTCTTGGCCTGGTTTTTTGTACCTTATCTGAGGCCCACAAGGCCCTCTTTGCATAAACCTGGACCAGGCTTATACTTCGACTTATATTTAATAATAGTTTTTTTTTATAAAGATTACTAGCAACGTGGGTCACACATTACTAGTATTCTTGTTAACCCCTCCAGCTAAGAGCTAGAGTACTGGGTGGGGTTCGAACCCGCAACCACTTATCACAAGTCCGACGCCTTAGCCATTACGCTACCGCCGCTTTAGTTGCTGAAAGATTCTGATGGTATTCTTTAAATTGAACTTTAGTTGTGGCTAGCTGATTATATACAACAAGGTTGAAGAGTTTACTTGCTTGTTTAAACGTTCTAATTACTGGAACTAACAGTGGGATTGGAAAAAATCTTTTTGTATATGATAGCGAGATTTATAAGGAATAGTATAGGCTCGCATATTATGTACTAGAGAAGCCACTCAGAACAAAATACATGTTCTGTTTTTATTTGAATTAAAACTAAAAAGCGCTGCAGTAAAACAATAATTTGTAGTCAAATTCTACAGTATTAACAAGCAGCGCTCGATCGTTTTTGAGTTGTAGTTTTCTCGCGAGCGTAAGGTCCTAAGCGCCGTGATTTTCATGGCGTTTACGCGTGTTGCCCAACGAACTGCTACAAAGATTTGTTTTCACTGCGGTGCATGGACCGCAGTTCGCGTTACAAACTTTTTCTTCGTGGTGTCTACCCTATACGCTAGCAATAATAACCAGTGTATATGCTATGTAAGTGACCATAAACTGCTCGGAACGGCTAGTGTGTACATAATAAGCTATATCTCTGTTGCTATCTCGCTCATTTGAGACATTGCCTACAACAGCAAGCGCTTAACGTTTAACTAAACATTTGTGATGACTATTTTTATATATAAACGTGTTACATATAGGTTTAAGAATTATTAGAGTCGGTGTACACGGTCAACTAAATGATAAGTGGTCGAACCCAAGCGGTATTTAGTACAATGATAATTGTAACCTTCTCTAAAAATGAATTTGAGTGTACTTTTTATTTGTCCATATATCTGTTAAGAATTTATGATAATATACAAGGTGTATCTGACAATAGAACACTTACTTTAATCACTGCAAGGGCAGGACTTTAGCATGCGGTTACAAAAATATTTTCTAATTTATATTATAATTATATATTATAATATATAATTATATATTATAATATAAATATAATTTTTTTTTAAGTTGGCATGTTGGCAAAACAATTTTTTTTTCCGTATATTGCAGTATGTAGCGGTAGAAAACATAGAAGTGGTAAACGTACTTGACCACCCATCATTTAATCGACCATGCGCGTCGTCTCTTAGTTTTGTTAAGACTGATACATAAACTTAAGCAAATAAAACGTCTGTATAAAATTAAATGGTTTTATTTAACAATTTTATTTATCTTACATAAACTATATCGAAATAGTTAAAAATAGAAAAGTTTACATGGAAAGGCCACCTTAAGTTAAACTTACTTAAGAAATATATCTCTTTACTTTTGAGAAATATTTAGACGAATTTGAACTTTACAATGCAGCTATTACTTTGTAATTGATAAATATTTGACTGAGTAAAGACCCATTTACATATCGCACAACCACAATTTTAGTGTTAGTTTACTAAAGAATCCATTCTGGGTAAATAGGGTTGAAGAATATGCTAACACGCACAGAAATTAGGGTTAACACCAAAAAAAATATTTAGTCATGGGCCTGAACGGCGTAATCGCCTGACGTCTATGGAATGTGAGTATTAAACGGTTAAAAGTTTATCTTTTTTGTAAGTAAATATAATAGAAACATTAAATTACTTTTTAGGGATGTGAAAATGCAATGTTCCAAAATATGAAATAAAAATAAACAAAAATATACATAGAAAAAAAACACCGAACATAGGAAACTTCCTTTTTTGGAGTTAAAATTCATATCGCTCGGAAATATTGTTTGTGACTGTTTTCCAGACTTTAATTGGTTTTATGGAATAAAAAAATATATAATTTAAAAATAAACCACATTTTGCAGAACCCTTTTTTTAAATGAAGTTAACGAGCCAGAGGAATGTTAGCATATTATTATTAATCCTATATTTAATTTTATTAATAAAAAATGTAAATTTAATTTTTAAAATAAATAAATAATTATTATCAATTGATTTAAATGTTATTATTTACAAACACATCTTGAAAACAAACACAAAATTCAATATTTTTATGTAAATGAATCTTTACTATTTAGATAATTAGATTTGGTGTTGTCCTTGAGCAATAAATTTAAAAATTGCTATTTACTGAAGCGCGTATATCTAAAATATAAATTCAAAATTCGAACAGTAAAGTGACGTCAACATATCGATGAAGCTCGAAAGACCATGATCATATCACAACTCTTAGAGAAAAAATTTATGTAAGGTAAGTATTCTTCTAATATTGTAGTATGTTAAACAAAACTTTGATAATATTTCTGTATTTGCAATTGCTTTTATTAAAGTTCAGTCACTTTACTGTATCGAACAAACAACATTGGCTATATATGTCTGCCTACTCTCCCATAAGGTCTTCATATTGCTTTCTGAAACAGTCTCCCACCGGGAAGAAGTCCCAGCACCTTTGTGTATACATGTTCCATACGTATGTTTCTTGACCTGTGAATGAAGAAAGAGAAGAGAAAAAAATTGAATCCATCTAATATCAGTGCTCATGTCTCGATTCATTTGTACATGTCTTATGAATGAGTAGAATAATGTTGTAGCATTAAATTTCATGAACCAGTCTGTATGTTGATCTGTTTATGTATACAAATACGTGTAAAGAAAGATACTAGGGTCGTTATGTATAGCCTATAAATATATAACTTAGCCTAAAAGGAAATGATTTTATTTTGCCATTTCTAAACAACTTATGAATTTTCATGTCAATTTGGATGATTTTGAATTGACATTCCATCAACATCCTTGATATTATTTAGTTTTGTTAATTTCAGGCCTCTCAAGAAACGTCAGTTTAAAATAATGTTTCTGTTTTAAAAATCACGAACTATTGTAAAATTATTAGCGCGTTACGTCATACGAGTCTAAAATGTACCTACAATCTTCTATAACGCCTTGTAGGTATACATATAGAAATTGTGATATATGATACATACCAGTATACTCCGTGTCAGGTTTGTTGATAAGATGCATGAGGAAGAACATGTAATTTGCTAAATTATGTTCCCGTTGGACGTGAGTATCGAACCCATGCGGTACCTGTAAACAAGAATAGTGTTATTGATAAATAATTACTAAATCGGCCCGTATTTAATAAAAGAAAAATAACTTCTGAATTTGAAAAAGATGAATGAATCATCCTGTCTATCGGTTGAATAAGTTATAGTCGGCCTATTCACATGGACTAATAAATCAACTATCGTCGGCCTATTCCCATGGACTAATGAATAAGCCATCGTCGGCCTATTCACATGGACCAATAAATAAACAATCGTCGGCCTTTTCACATAGGCTAATAAATAAGCCATCGTCGTCTTTTCACAAGGGATAATAAATAAGCCATCGTCGGCCCATGTGTATAGGACACATGGACTAATGAATAAGGCATCGTCGGCTTATTCACATGGACTAATGAATAAGCCATCGTCGGCCTATTTACGTGGACTTATGAATAGGCCTATTATTTGGCTTATTCGTTAATTCTAAAGAACACTTATGAATAGTCTAAAAACTTAAGTCTATGAAGAACCAAGTCTGTAAATTGATACTTACTTTATCAAAATAGTCTTTATTAATGCCACATATGAAGCAGTTGGACTCCATATCTTCCTTCACCGACTCCAGCTGGTCACGGAGCTCTCCAAAAGCGTCGATGATCAAACCTGAAGAGACAAAGTAATTAGTAGAAACTCAAAACTGTCTGTAATCAATCACTGTGGTAGGTTGATCTGGTGGACCTTACGACCTTACAAAACGTACCTACATAATCTTGTAGTTAGTGCTATCTTATAACAGTTTTTATCCTATTTAACCCGGATAAAAGAAATTCGATGAACTATCTTTTACGGCTTGTCAAATTACACGGCCTATGATCCACTCAAGGGCCTAATAAGAGTTCAGAAAACTCGTAAAATCTTTCAGAATATAATGGAGCACTTTTACAAGCGGAATGCACGTTATGCTTTCCTTCAAATAAAGCGACAACTTTAAACTCAGGTGGGAGGTGCGTGACCACAGTTTGGATTCGAGATACCAAAGATTAAGGTCGTCGTCTGTCACTGCTTTGGGAATTGCAAATGTCAAAATATTGTGCACTATGCAAGTACTTACCCTGCAGGATAGCGAGCAGGATGACGATAATGAAGAAGAAGAAGGAGATATCGAATATAATTCGGTACACTTCGGAGTCGTCTCCGTCGGGAGGCTCGAGCTCGTCGCCGATGCCTCCTCCCGCTCGCACGCCCTTGTACAGGTTGAATACGAAACACTGCCGGAGAAAAGTGTACTCTATTAGTTATATGTTTCAGTTATAATTAATTGATGGACTAAATGAGGTTATAATAAAATTAATTGGCGGACTAGAGGCAGGCGTACTTCGTTTGTTGTTGTTGTAGTTGAGTCGAATGCAAGAGGATGTTCTCTCGTTAATCGATCTTAAGATTAATAGGACTGTCAAGGTCGCAATGCCGCTTAAATCTAATTTTGTTATTCATGCAGCCTATTGTGTATTCAAGATTGGATTATGGATTCAAAATCACAATTTTTACCTTATTTGATACTAAACTTATGCGTAGGTAGGTACTTTAGAAATTGGTATAAATTTAGCGAGTCGATTACTGCTGACGGGGAGCTCATATTCAAGCCATTTTTTTTTCTAATAGCATTCCGCCCCGGCGGAATAAAAATAGCCTACAGCCCTCCGCGCTAATGTGGCTTTCTATAAATGAAATAATGTTCACAGTCGGATCAGAAGTTTAAGAAATTACCCCCTACATTCAAACTTATAAACATTCCCTTAACAGGCGTTATACCGCTGTCAACGTCATTCTCCTACCCAAGGATCTCTGACGACTAATATAATATAATAATAATAATAACTTCACACATCTCACACGCGGCCGTCTGATCCCAAACTAGGCAGAGCCTGTACTATGGTAACCAGACTGGTGGTAAACATACCTACTTATATATTTCTAAATACAAAAAAATATTATAGATAAATTACACCCAGACACAGAACAAATGATCATGCTCATCACACAATTATTTGTACTGGGTTATTTACGCTCTCACGCCTTAACTACTCAACCGAACATCATGAAAGCTTAAGCCTACGGAAAGAACATAGGGTAGCAAGTCATCCAGAAAAATCTAGAATCCAGTTGTGTTCATTGAGAAAAAAAACTGCGGACAGAAGCTAGTTAACAAATAAAAAACCTAACAATATCTCACCGTTAACATGTCGTGGCAGTTCCTGTTAACTTCATCGTCTTCCTCCTGGACGTAGAACTTGCGGAAGAAGTTAAAAGCGATGACCGTGTAGATGTATACGATGATGGTGAGCAACATCACCGTCAGGACCAGCTGAGGGGGGAACAAGATAAACTTTAGCTTTGCACAAGACACCAATAAGTATAGAAAACTAACTCTGCATACCCGTACAGACAGAAACGCTTATATCTACATTCTAAACTCCAAATTCCTATGTCACGTGTAGTAACAAAATGTAAAATTTTGTTAGTTAAGCTATTTTTTTTGTGGGATAGGGGCAAACGAGCAGACAGGTGACCTCCGCCGCCTATGGACACCTGCAACTCAAGAGTCACAAGTGCGTTACCGGCCTTTAAGGTGCGCTCTTTTCTTGAAGGTTTGAAGGTCGTATCGGTCCGGAAATACCGCAGTCGAAAATTTGTATCACATATTGGTTGTACGAGGTAAAAAGTTTTTGGAGAAGCGCACAGTGTTGGATTGTCAAAATGATGGGGATGGAAATTTTGTCGCGTTACTACTAAACTATGGCGGAAAAATGCGGCTGGTATAAGTCTGAACAATTCTTCGGAGCACTCGCCATAATACAAGTGATAGATAATGCAGATCTTTACATAACGCCAAGAGGTCAAGCCGATCCGAAATATCCTGGCAATCGATGATTCGAGTCGCTCTCCGTTGAATAATCTAGAGGGAGAAGCTGGTACTGGGGTGCCCCTGCATAGAGATGAAAACAGTATATTATTATATATTACCTGCTTCCCGTTATGTGTGACGGACTGCAGAATAGTCCTCAGGGTCTTGAATCCAACGGCCACGTCAAGCAGATGGGCGGCAAAGAAGAAGTTGTTGAAGTTACCCATCACAGAGAATGAAAAGTACCACAGAGAATAGAGGAAGGAGTTGTCTGTTATTGTCACTCCCGCCTTCCACACTTGGTAACGCCAGTCGATGTTGATAATGCTGTAGTAAAAACATCAAATCAGAATGAATTGCAAATTCATCTGCCTAAGAACCTTTGGATTTAGGATTAATTCTTAAATTGTTTATGGTATTATCGACTAAATTAAGCCCGAGTTTCTGCATTAATACTAATCTGTTGTGTTAATTTTTTGTGTGTGTGATCCACAAATAGTTGTCCCGAGTCTTGGGTGTACTTTGTGTCCGTTGTTTCAATGTTTGTAAAGTCGACAGTTGATAAGCTCCCCGCCACACAGGAATTATTCTTTTCTTTTTTTTTTCGTGTGGAAACTCCTACGGGTCATCACCTGGCTATGGCCTATGGCTATTGGTGAAGTGGTATGTCGGAATCGAACCGACTAAAATCACACGGTGTTCCGTCACAAGTGAGTCTATCGCAAGGGACTCGGGTATACCCTAGGAAGGAAGTCCCCGAGAACAGGAATTATTCCTAGTTCGGGAGTTGTAACATCCCTCCTTTTTGCGTCTAGGTTTAAAAGTTATTCCCAAGCATACTTTGACTACTACATTTTAATGAATATAGCAAAAACACTTTCGTTGTGTTTTATGTGTCATAATGCCAAATATTTGGGGGCAGGCAGGATTTACATACTTAATAGTGGAGTGGAATTATTTGGGTATATAAGTTTTTTTTTAGTTTAGTTACTCACACTACATAAAACAACCATAATACTATAATAAGTATAATATACTAACTAGTTGACCAATCCCTTGTTACCCTCTTCCTCTTGCGCGGAGAAAGAAGTCTTCTCCATTCCAAGCATATTGGAGATGGAGTCGAAGTCGTAAGTCTCGGAGAACTTGGCTCGCACTTTCTTCTTTACGAACTTGTCCCAATAGTTCACTGGGAATGATCTGAAATATTATAATAACCATAATTGGTAAAATAAAGTGCTTTTTTTTAGTTTTTTAAAACTAATATTTCCCAATTATGACAGAAAGAAACAAAAAAAAGCGATACTGACTTGGCAGATATAACGAGCTTGTCCCAGTGACTCTTGAGGTCGTCGTCTTCCGGCTGTTCCGCGATGTACAGACCGTCGAACTCCAGCTTACGTGCTATTTCCTTCTCGCGCTTGAAGATGGCTAGCGGCACCTATAGTTACACACAATATCATATTTGTATTCGAAAAAAGTAATAGGTCATTATGGTACTTTATTAACTGCATGGGAAAAGTACCTTACGCGTATGTCAGAATAGCACTGACGTTGGTATTTAGAAAATGTATAATTTTTAATAATTTTACATTTGACAAAGCAAGCTATAGTTGCAATGACTGTGTGTTGATATATCGAAAAATTGTTGTGAATTAAGATGTTGAATTTGAATGTCCATAGTAAGGTAGAGTTAACACCTAATTCCTACCTGTAAATAGGTCATTTATGCACCACAAATGTATGAATCATGACAGGGAAAGGAATGGCAAAACCATAGATTTTGACATATTTTTCCAGCACAATTACTAAATGAGTACATGTTTAATTTTTTTTTTAAATAATCTGAGACGATATGATGATAAACGTTTAATTGAAGTACGAATTTTTATGGACCTATATCTAAAATGGTTTTTTATTGTGTATACATATAATTTCTTTAGAGCTTATAGTACCTACCGGTAGCACCTCCGTTTTTTCTTAATCTCAATTTTATTGTGTTATAGAGTTTGCGAGAAACTGTTCTAATGCAAATTAGTTGAAACCTTTGAGAACATTCTGATTTTAGAAGTCTGTTTTTCTTGACCTCAAATGTGAATGTCACCTTATTCCTAACGCATACATGGACTGAAAAAGGAAGACCCGACATCGAGCTCAAAACGATGTCATGAGAAACCAGTACAGTTAGATCAGTCTGCAATTACTACTCCCTTTAAGTATGTTATAGCAATATTTAGAAAAAAAAAATGGTTAGCAATCGGTATTTCTCTTAGGTTATGGCAACTAAGTTTCGCAACCAGCTGGAATTTTGTCTTCTTTCTCGGCAACTGGTTGCGATAGAAGATGTTTTCTTTCTTACGCTACCGGTTGCCAGCCGGGAATAATGTTCCCGCCATCGCAACCGAGTTTCACAACGAGTTGCTGCTAAGGTGATTTTGTTCTTTGTATGCATCTTTCGATATTCACAAACTTATTTACTGTAAATGTATTGTCAAAAATTACGTCTGCAATGACATAATTATGTTATTGACGAGAAAAGCAGTCTCAGCAGTAGATATAACGTACGAGATCCATGCTTCGGCACGTTTGGGCCGCCTCGACTCCGCTCGATACCACGGCCTCATAGAAAACGTAAGTGAGGTTACCGGAGGCCCTAACCTTTCTCTCTCCCCTATTCCCGTCCTTCCCTTCTCCCCCCTCTCCTCCCCTCTAATGCCCCTTTCCCCTCTTTCCACTCTTCCCCCCTCTCCACCTCTTCCCCCACTTCCACCTTAACGGGCGGTAGTCATTTACCATCAGGTGACCCGTCTGCTCGTTTGCCCCCTATACCATAAAAAGAAAGATATTTTACCAGCCAAGTTGTTAGTACTCACCTTAAGATGGTAGTATCCGATGAGTATGGCGAGTGAGACGATGGAATGCATCAAGGCAGCCGCTTTGATTATGTGCTCCATGTAAAAGAAGTCCTCGTCTATATGTACCACTTCTAATGGATCCTCGGCTTCTTTCGACTCGCCACTGCTATCTACGTAGGTAATAACACAAATTTTTAAAATTTAAAATTAATATTAGCTTGACCTGTATCTATCTATGTAACGGAATCTTTCAACGGAGTTTTCAAAATTTCAAGACATCCGATTAATTGAAAAATTTGTACGTATCAAGTACCGATGACAATACAAGAATAAGAATAAAAAGAAAATAAGTTATAGTTAAAAAAAAACCATAGTAACAAGAAAACCGAACTAAGAAGTAGAAAATAGTATTTTTTTATTTGTAAAATGCGTGCGTTTTTACAATAAAAAATTGTAAAATTGACAATACTGGAAAAAGTGTTAAAAATCCTACCGTCTCCGCTTCCTGAGCCTTGTCCGGATCCAGATCCAGCAATGATGTCACCCATTCCTGAACCTTCGCCAACTTCAGCGTCCAACGTAGATACCTGATAACATTACCAAACCACTTTTTAACCGTGAAACAAAATCTATTGGAAAAATCAAGTTTTCAAAATAAAATTACCTAGTGTATTAGTTTATCCTTAAAATTGTTACAATCACGTTAACAAATTTTAATGTAGGTAAATAAATTCTGTATTCCAATGTAAAAAACTGATGTTGGGTATAGTGGTTAAAGGATTTTCAATAGATTGCGATTTCTATATAACATTTTACTAATGAGTATTTTTACTGAAAACTTTAAACCTTAAACATACTTTATTCTGGCTAAAATTAATAAAATCTCTCATGACATAATTAATGAACTGTAATTTAATTATATGTAAGTAAATTATAAGTTAAACATTTCTTCCTACTATTTTTTTTATTTTTTTCCGTACCACAATTTATTAAACTACTTATTAAATTTTTTTTTAAGTGAAAACTTCTTTAGGCACTTTTGCGATGGGTAAACAGCACTGAACTCATTACCGTCACGCTAATAATACATATATAGATCCACTAGAGGGCGCTAATCTAAACATCGAGTTTTGTCAACTCCTTAATAATTAATCTTTAAAAAATGTGTTTTCAGTTCTGACGGCAGTCCTACGACTGACAGTTTTTTTGTATGTCAGAGTGTATACATTAAGGGCCTGCGGATTTATCTTCAAAAGTAATTTTATTATATATTCTTACCTTATAGAATAACAGCACGAAGTTGATACAGAAAGCCAACACTAGCGCGACATACTTCAGATTGTAGAAGTTACGCGCTAAGAAGGAGACTGCGCGGCGCGTGTACTGAGATAAGTCCACTTGCTGCAACGCAGATGGAGAGGGACCTTGCACAGCTTGCTGAAAGGTAGAGAAAGTTACCTTAAATAAACCTTAGTACTAAATTAAGCCTAAAACAGATTATTTGGATAGCAAAATTGAACCACAGCAGAACCGTTTCTGGGCTAAAAAGGTAATGCGATTAAAACTTATACGTAAGTATTTAGTTTTTCCTTAAATGGCTATTTTGTACCTTAATATTCCGAAGCGAAAAGCAGGATCGAATTCAACCTCGAATCACATTCTTTCTTACTACCACCGATTTACAAATACTTTTCTCTAACACCATTTGAACAGTATTATTTACAATCGATTTACACAATTAGGTTGTATGTCTTCATTAATACGATGTCGAAGATCAGTGGCATTAAAACGGCGTATCTGTAGTCATTAACAAGCTCTGAAAATCTATGAAAGGTACGCTTGTTCTGTATATATTTAAAATTCGCTGGATTGTCAGCGTTGACAGAATCGACCGTTAATCGATTGATCTAATTCAAATGACAGTCGATCGATTACTATTCAACCGTCAATCGACCATTTATCAGCAATTGAATGATGTTTGGTCGATACTCATCGTTTAGGCAGGGTTACCACATCTTTCAATTGACGTAGCGATCGCTCAGTTTATATGGTAGCCCACCCACAAAGAATTACCTACTATTCTTCCCATATGTTAAAGACGTTTATCACTTTGCTTGTGCTTATTACAAATTAAATTAAGTTATAAAAATCTATGGTCTTCTTAAAACATTTTAGAGGGTTAACCATAATTTCTTGTGCCCAAATAGTAAAATAGAACACAACAACACGCGAATTTAAAGAGATCGTCTCGTTCACACTTGTATTAAGGACTAGCTGTTGCCCGCGACTGCGTTCGCGTGGAAATTCTGGTGAAATCTATCCCACGAGAACCGTTCATTTCTCCGGGATAAAAGTAGCCTTTGTGCTATTCCAGACTATAATCTATCTCTGTGCCAAATTTCATCCAGATCCATTCAGCCGTTTTTGTGTGCAAGAGTAACAAACATCCACCCATCCTCACAAACTTTCGCCTTCATAATATTAGTAAAATTTTTGTAACATTGACTCACCAGTTATAAACTATTTAAAGGGTGGTTAAGTGCAGTAATGTACACAAATAAATGTTACCTTTTTCTTCGAACATGTTTTTTTGCGTCCAAGCTGCGTAATGTAGCAAAAATGATAGCGTATATTAATGAAGGTACGTGATATAAAATAGGTGGAAGCAAGATGTAAATTAATTGCTCATAGATATTTTAGATAAGCTCTCAATATCGAAAATATTTGGACCCAACAGGTGCCCTTTGTGAAGTGAAGCGACCTGTCGCGTTGGTGTCAGACGCAATAATCCCAAACATACACGTGGGCACAACCCTATATCTTTACCAACCATGAAAAGGTTTTTACTCTGTTACCACTTACGTCATAAAGACCAGGATTTGGTGAATTTTTGGTGATTTGTTGAATTTATTACCTTTTTGCTCTCAGCCTCTATGGCGGACATGGCAGCTTGTTGCACAGCCTGTGCTTCCATTCTCTCTTGAGCTTGCTTCTTTGCTTGTTCTCCACTAGAATTGATTTATTTTAACAATGTTAGAAATGTGTTAAGAATTTATAGATTTATAGTGCGTTTATAGTACAACGAACACGCAAGACATTTAAAGAACAAACTTAGACTCCTGAAATGAATGGAGATGTTGCCTAGATGGCCCACAGGTCTATTTTAACCTATTTTATTACCCTGTGTTAGAGATGTGCCGGATCGTTAAAAATGTATATCCGCGACTACAGATCTCAAGTTATTTTCTTCCTGGGATATCCGCGGATATGGATACGGATTCGGATATCCGGCACACACCATAGATTTATGTAGAATGGTTGACGGTTGGTTGACGTGACATGAGCGATAACTATAATTGGCGTACCTTACACCCGATGAATTCACTAGAATAGGCTATTTGCGTTGGTTGCCTTTAATATAAAATAAATTATTTAACAGTCAACTTTACAATTTTAACCTTTGGTATATTTTTTAAGTTACATACCAAACACTAAAAATAAATGATTTTTGAAGTGAACATCTTTAGAATCGTTCTGATTTGGAAATTCGATGAAACGAAAAAGTCACACTAAAAAGAGACAAACATATTCATAAATAGGATTTAGCCTGCGAGAGGATGAGATAGAATACCAGTATACAGTGTTTCCTATAATTCTGCACCTGCGTACTACGAAGCCTTCAGAAAATGCTTCGTAGTCAACGTGGTGTAACGTTCACGTATATAATTTTTGTGTATTAAAATTCGTTGGTTAATTAATTTATGTTAATTATTTAATACACCGGTGTTAATTTGAATAATAACTTTTATACAAAGTATCTAAAATTAAATTTATTAACATTACTAAATTATTTGTGTTGATTTTACTTTTTATTTCTCATTCTCTCGTGGGCTACTTTTCTGAAGTTTCACTTCTGCCGTGTGTGAATTGCACACACACCTTTTTTTTTTAATTTTTAAATCTAAATAAGGTACGTCACAAGTAATTATTACATACAAGTTTTTACAGAATATACCGTTTTGTCGTTTAATACAAGAAAACTGAAGCTGATTTGACTTGATTGTCAACTGATTTATGTCGGTTATACAGGATGCCCTTGTTATAGGTAGAACATATAAATATGGTAGATTTTTTTTTTTATATTTTAGGGTGCAAACGAGCAGGCGGGTCACCTGATGGTAAGTGACTACCGTCGCCCATGGACACCTGCAACTCAAGAGTCACAAGTGCGTTGCCGGCCTTTGAGATAGGAGGAGTACACTCGTTTCTTGAAGGTTTGAAGGTCGTATCGGTCCGGAAATACCGCAGGCGACAATTTGTTCCAGAGATTGGTTGTGCGAGGCAAAAAAATTCTGGAGAACCGCACAGTGGTGGATTGCCAATTATCCAGGATCCAACTCTTATTTACGATATTATTTACAAAATGTCTTGTTGTGTTTTCGTGATATTAACACAGTTTCACGCAGTATTTGTGCAATGTACGTAGACATTTGAAAACGAAAACAACATACCGAAAACAATTGAATGGTATTTATAATTCTTAATAGTCGTTCAATTAATTACAAAGTGATGTACAACCTGACGCGATGAACTGTTGTTAGACAAAATACTCCAAATACTCAACGACAAAATGTACTCAAAGGTTGGTGACCAGCGCAACATTTAGGGATATGAAATGTCAATAGTAAAGATACGTACCCGTAATTCCTAAAACAAAAGTACATTTTTTTATAAAAATATAAAAATTGCTCCTGTCTAGTTACTAGTCCGCTATTGTGAAGTTAAATCATTTAAGATTAGGTAGCTAGGTTATGAAAAAATAATGAGAATTTCACTGTAGGTATACTCGTATGTATAAAGTCATTTCAATTAGAAACGCTCATTTTATATTTATACTTGTCAAAAAAAGACTACCCAAAAATACTAAGTATTTTACTTAGGTACTGTTACTTTTACTTATTACTACTTGTGAATGCTCTTTTTGTATTTACACTTGTGAAAAAAGACAAACCAAAAATACTAAGTATTTCACTCACTGTTACTTACTTACTTTTACATACTTTGGAATGCTCTTTTTGTAATTATCTTGAGATAAGTCGATTCAAAAATACTACGTATTTCTCTTAACAATAATTAATTTCATCCTAATCCTTATCAACTACCACCGAGTCCAGTGTTACATATTAATAGTTGTTCTGCGTGCCTACTGGCTGTTCATTTAATGACGAATAGTAGAATTGTGATGAGAGATATTAATTAGTTGCCGAGTCGTCTGTCTTGGCTCGAAGGACCCACGAGTTCGAGATATCTGAAACCTTATCGCAACATGTACTACATACCAACGATGTTTTTGATAACTCCTGAATAAGTTAATCTTTACTTATAATACGACTAAATAATAAACGCTATTTATAATATATTATTTTTTAAATTTATTCTTGCACTACACTATATTACTAGGATAAGTATACATACCCTAAAAGATCAATTAGTGACGGTGGCCGCTGTTCCTCAGAATGATCAGCCCCTTCATCCGGGGACACTTCAGCCTCCTCGCAGGAAGATGGCGTTGATGTGCTCGGGGATTCATGTGGTTTTACCTGTATCCTGGAAACAAAAGAATTTTTAGCAAATTTTAGCATTTTCAACCCTCGTGAATTGGAAAACATTGAAACATTGAACTAAAATTGAAATGGTCATTGAAGATATACGCGTGTACCCAAGTGTACGTTTCAGGGAAGCCATAAGTAATAACGGGCTTGATAGGGACCTTTTATCAAGGAGCAAAGCGACATGTCACGTTATCAGACTCTGCACTGGGCAAGTTACCTACGTTATTTAATAACTATGAGTGGTATTCATTCATAGCGGAAGTTATTATTAAAGAATTGGAATGAAATACGTACTGTCCATTGTCTTCTTTGGTGATATCCAGTCCGAAAGCAGAGACTTGCATCTGTCCGGTATCATCTGCAGGTGGTAATGCTGGTAAGTGTCGAGAACCTGCATGTAAACAAAAGATTGCTTTTTTTCTTCTCTTATAAAATATGTAAGGATTGGATATAAAGAGGAATACGAGTGCACGCACGTAGATAAAGAAGAATCGTCATACAAAAAATGCTAAAGAACGAGGGATAGCCGAAAGAGACTGACAGGATATTATTTTTAGATATTAAATCGGACTTTGTACAAAATATGCATAAAGTTTTAAATAATTCATTATATCTTTGAAAATACACTGCGCTTTAGCTTTGTGTAATATTTTAATGTTGCTCGAAATACGAATAAAAAGTGTAATTAACTGCATTCAGTCATTAATTTAAAGATTTTGGATCTTGAATAACAAAGATTAGTTTTTGATTGTTGTAACCACAATATGAAACCGCGTTAAAACATTTGTGCCCAAACGATTGTCCAGTCAAGTATTTTGAGCAAAAAAGTTACTTTATCAATGCAATAATTATTACGTCGAAGATAACGTGGGATTTAAGGCGGTTCGACTATGACGTTCAACAAAATCTAACGTAAAAAAAGAAAATATTATTTTAATGTTGAAGACCTAATCTTAATCTGACCATTGTCAAGATTCGTTACGTTTACAGAAAGTTACTGTATTTTTATGAATGACAAGCTGCACGTGGCATGCCCTCGCCTCGAAAAACGCTCGCGGGCGTCTTCAGAAGGCCGGTTTAGAAATGTAAAGAGTAACAACATACTTACATTGATTTAAATATATGTAAAGAAGATTTAGTATACATTATTGGTTAACATTTATACAACGCAGCACTGAATTAATAACATTTGAAGCAATAACATTAAGATATTGTAAGATTTGAGCTTTGTTTCTAGTATAGCGATATAGTAACACTTAATAAGGCTAAATTCAATGTAAAAATACGAAGGACGATTTTATATTTATAAAAACTAAAGAAATAATGAACGTAACTCGAAATAGATTAACATCAGTTCTATTTTATCAACCATTGCCACTGCTTTGCATAGAGCATCTACCACTATCACGCGGGCTTAATCGGATCGGCAGACTTTACACACGCGAAATCGAAGTTCCGCCATGAACCACTTGGTTCGACTTAGGTAAATAAAGTTACAAGGGTCATCATCATCTTCCTGCTCTTTGGGTTCGGCAAACGGGACTGCGACTGCAGCAGTTCGAAGAGGCCGGGGATGCGTACCTGTATGTCCGTCCTGTGCTTGGAAAGGCCACCCAGACAGGAAAATCAACTAACAATAAAGTAACACAGCTAAAATAGCATTTTGCTTTTTATACAGAGTAACATAATTTATATTTTTTCAAGATAATCACTTTGTTCTTTCTTTCATAATAGAATATTCTTTAGTAATTTTTGCTTAGTTTTTGTAGACGTTTTCTTTGACACAGCAGTGTTTTTTTTACTGTAAAAATTGTAAACATACTTACGACTCACCTGATGTTAAGCGGCTACCAATAACAATAAATGCTCACATCACGCGTTGCCAATCTCTAAGGAGATCTGTGTACCCCTACTTTTTATATTTGTGTGCGTAATATAGAGTATTATTGTGTTAACTTACCTTCACTGGTATCCAAAAGCAGATTTGTCACAACATATATTATAGTAATAAAAAATATTATCAATAAGTATACATAAATAAATTAACTTTTTTACACATTCATTGTTACATCAATATACTTTACAATGTTAAACCTGCGTTTGGCAATTAAGTGCTTTGTTGTCGTTTGATGCGTTTGGTCACGTAGCGTTTCATTAAAAAAATATGTGTTTTTTTATAATTTTTTCTTTGACTTCGCATGACTAAATTGATGGTATTTTTTTTTCCTTTTGTAACCATTAGGTACAACCGGTACTAGTAGGTACTCTCTTTGACATAGGTAACTCGCAATAAAATAGCAATGTCAGTAGAACCATCATGGATTTGTGCATGACAGACATCATTGACTGTCTCTGAAATACAGGTAGTAAGCTTATTGAAATTGGAAGAAAATACACATTAAAATATTGGTAGATTTAGGGCTGAAAGTGGTATAAACTTATATAAGAAGTTGTGGAACAAACTCAGAATCAGCTGAGCAAATTATACGATACGTGAGCCATTAAAAACACGTGAGTTTTAAGGTCTAGTCACCCTAGAAAGGCTTGTAGGCTTTCCAGAAAATAAATATAACTTAACTATCGTAAATCATCAAGTTTCATTTCACACCAGTGACCAAACGCGGTGTAGTGCGAAGCCAGCAGTCTCTATACCTGTATGTTCTTACTTGGCTGGTTGGCAAGCAACCTGTGCCTCAACTGACCGATTTTCTCCTCCTCCGTAGGCTCCGGAGGAATCTCCTCC
Organism: Euplagia quadripunctaria; assembly: GCA_963859945.1. NCBI lineage: Eukaryota > Metazoa > Arthropoda > Insecta > Lepidoptera > Erebidae > Euplagia > Euplagia quadripunctaria. The sequence continues at coordinate 6,175,691 of OY982585.1, forward strand.
ACCTGAGGACCTCGCATCAGTCCCAAGAGAACACCAAATATGTACCTGCCGGATGGAGTTTAGTGAGAATTAAGTTCCATTTGTGTTTTGTATTGTTAAGCGAATAGTGCTTATTGCAGAGGTGACTATAAAACACCCTTTAGTACGAGTTTTCATACCGCACTGAAACAACCAGTTTTTTTAGCGTTCGGTCTAACTTAAACAATTATTATATATCGCACATCTAAATCTAGTCTAGTAGCTAACCCAAAAAAGCACTTTTTTTCAGAAAAGGCAAAAACTAATTATTGTGTTCCCGTGCACTACAGAAGTTTTCTGTATTAAAGAAAGAAAGAAGATTTATGCTTTTTTATATGCAGCTAGAAGACATATATTGTAGGAATCTTGTGTTTTAATCATGTCTTTGGGCTGGAAATAAGATTTTTGTAGTTATTTCCCTATTCGAATAAAACCTTTCCTGAGTGGTATTCATATTAGTTAAGATATACGGTTTTACTCACGTGTATATTTCGGGGATGCCCGACTAGTTTCGGACCCAACGGGGGCCCTTTATCAAGGGGTGAGGCGTCCTACCGCGTCGGTTGCAGGCGTCAGACAAATACACAAATAGTCAAATAGTCGGGGCATCCAAGAAATACACACGTGATTAAAACCGTTATATCCTTAACTAATATTTTTCTATTTCTAGCGTCGAGTAGTTTTGATATTTATAAAATTTGTTTTATTGGTCGGTAGGTATTGAGACAAGGAGTTCGATGATGTGCATTGCTCAAAAATTTAAATTTGTAAGTAGTAAAGGTATCTAACCTTTAGATCTAGGTGTGCCATATAATATATTTTTATTTTTTCGAGTGCTCGGCTCAAAACAAACTGAGCATCCGTAGGGAGATACAAAAATGCATTTGATAGACCACTACTTGCTCGGCTTTAATAAAAACATATTCAAACTTGTGTTTCTTTTCTTGTTTGATTCACCTGGGTTTATTCCAGACTTAGGGCTCCTTCTAGTATTTAATTTGTATGAGCCGAGCAGAAAACTGTCAAAATTTCGATTATTTGCAAACTCGTACTAGGAAAAATGCCGTTGAATAAAAAACTTTTATTCATATTTAGTATATAATGTAGTACAAGAAAGATACTTAATATCGTGTAAACCTCTATAAGTGTATACGTGTTTAAGTATGTAATAGGTAGTGATTGTGCTGTTAAAATATAATATTTAGTAAGCTACAGTAGAGAACTACCACGACACACATTTTATTCTAAAACTACTACTGACGTGGGTCATAATTACTACTACACTTGTTATTTTTAACCGTTCTGGGGTATTAATCACCCACTGTGTGTATTAAATTCGTAACATATTTAGTAAAAAAAAAAAACAAAAATTTAAAATTAAATAACTCAATTAATTTTTACATTTTTTATTTTGCTTTAAAGCTACAGTGGCATCAGAATGTTCTGGCAACCATTTCGGTACCAAACCACATTAAAATCAAATCGACTTTAAATAAGTTTTACATTAAATACCCTGCGATATTCTGAGAACATTATACTTTTAAATATACTGTATCATCGTTATCCCATCGTTTCTGTTCACAAGCCCAAATGGTTGACCATTTGGAAACGGGCGGTTATAGTTCGACGCAGGTAGATACGGTATTATCTGACATCAATTTTATTAATTTTATAATTTTACATTTGACAAAGCAACCTATTGTTGCGGTATGTGTTGATCTATAATTTTTTTTTAAGTAATTCATTTTTTTTTAATTTACGTTTTCGAATCATTGATGACCAATTTTATGAAATAAAGTCATTGAATTTAAATTTGAATTTGTTATCCTAGCATCCTAAAACAAAGTTATTTTCTGAAAGCAAGTGCTCTTTTAACTTCGTCCTAGTTTAGTAGTTAGTATGTACCCTAGTAGTAAGTATGTCTGGGCCAAATCTTGCAATTGAATTGTAAAGAAGTTAGGCTGTACAGATTGAGCTAAACAAGTTCCGCCCAACCGATTAAAGGCCCATTTACACATATCAGTGAAGTCACAGTTCCGGCACAGTACCGCCACCGTAATAATTTATTCTATCATACATGTGACTGCACTGATATGTGTGAATCGGCCTTTAGCTGAAATTTTGGTTTGATAAGTGTATTTTATTAAAAGGTTCGCGATGCGACGGAGATAGTAAACGGAATAAGTTTTACTCTCCTGAGATATCTGTTGATGCGATGACATAAAGATGTACTGAATTAGAAGCAGTTAGGCGTGAATGGTAGCATTATTTTTTTTTATTTTTATTTATTTCTAATAGAACATCTATCTTTACAGTACAGTAAATACTTTAGAGAGTAACAAGAGAAGGCCTCTGTGTAACCTCACATCGCGAATCTTAGGTATTGAATTATGATAGCTTTATATTTATTTTATCATGCACACTAAATGTTCAACAAATCAAAAAACAAAGAATTGTGAAAAAATTGATAAAGTGTATCAAAAAGAAACAGATGTCTCAATTCTGTTGTCCAACGTTATCATATTTACTTCATTACATTTTTCTTAAATAATATAAGAAAAAGGAAAAGACAACTGTTACAAAAAAGCAAGAATTTTTTTTTAAATTTTGATTTTTTTAAGAATACTTAAAATGTAATAACTGAGTTGCAATATAAAATAATCGCTACTGAACAGTCAATTGAAGAACTGAATAATTTTCTTAACATACTCAAAGTAAGTCTGTAATCGTATCAATTCGACGTCTTCAAGTCGAAGCAACAGAATCAGAGCGAAGACATAAATTACTTATAAAAATAAACATTGGACATTTAATTAAAATGTGTTTACTAGAACAGCCACATACTAATAAAACGTCTTACATACATCAATACAACATTAAGCATTTACCAATGACTGTGCATCAAACGGGGCGTGTAACAAACGATTCAATCACCATGACATTCGATAATAAACCTTATTATTTCATGGTCAAGGCCTATGACATAGGACCGGGGCATTGATGGAATATTATTCGATTAAATAAATAGGTATTTGTGTGCCTAACTGTACCAAAACAGACAATTATAACCCTAGAACCTGCCCTGCTAATACGTATTAGCAGGGCAGGCCCACTCCGCACTGTATGGTATGAAGCTACAAGTACGTCGCGGAGTCGACGGGTCCGACTCTCTCAGCAAGCAGTAGTTGGATACGAGTGAGCGTCCGATATATTCGCTTGTTTGCGAGAATAACGACATAACTAAAAATTATTGATTTTAGAGAATGACAATGTTTTGTGATTTCCGCTAGAGTATTTTGTTCTAAATATACAATGAACTTGTCGCTTTCTAAAGAACGTTAGCACGAAATCGGCGTTGCATCTTTGTTCACAATAAAATATCAAAGATTTATGATCGTTTGGCATACTTAGTTCAATTCGACTGAATTTTGACTTATGTCGATATTCTCGCAAACGAGCGATATATTGCTTAACTAAAATGAACGCAAAAGCATACGGCATCGTATTCGGATGCTTAAATAATACCAAGGAACCGAAACTAACGTGTTCCACACTTCCAAATGACATCGAAATGTAAAGAAATGCAACCCTAACGTCGTCAGAAGAGATAGGAGTTACGTGATAGAAAGAGAGGCAACTCGTAGGTAAATTTAACTAAGCACGCGATTACCGCTGAGCGACCTAAATTGCACTGTATTGTATCGGAGCAAGAGTCGCTATTAATTTAAATTATTTTACTCAGTGCGACGTCTGAACTATCATTTGTGTCATCTAGTATTAAGTCGTATGGTGCTTAAAAATGTAGGCTCCGGTTACCGGTCGGTCCTATATGATAGGCGATGACCTTTAACTTTAACTTTCACTTACCTAACAACTACTAAAACTCCGTATCCGAAGTAATAGAACAGATAGAAGAACATTTTGAAGAAGCCCACAGCTAGTTCTGCGGGTGGCATTTGGTGAAGGTCTGCTATTCTCTGCTTTATGTTCGAAGGAGATAAGGACGAGAATGCCGTGGAGAAGCCGTCCTTCACTGACTGGAGACCGCGGCGGAAGGGATCTTTACCGGCTCTGAAACAAGTATTTATTTATTGAATTCGTGATATCAAACAGTTAGGAACCGATTTTCGAACAGTTTCTTTTCTATGATGGAACATACTACTAAAATCATAACCTTTCTTTTTAGTTTTGCCGTAGTCAATATCAAGAACAAACAAACACGAAAGAAGAAAAAGAGCAGAATAATCTACTTACCTTTCATCGTCATCATCTCCCATATACATATAACTGGCTTCTCTGTTCTTGGGTCCTCCAGACGAAGGTTCGCTGGCCGCCATAAGGCCTGACGCGTGAGTCATCTCAAAGATGGCGTCCTCACAGAAGTTCACGAACGCTTCCAACTTCTCCTTGTCGCCACCTTCTGTTACGATGGAGTAGAAGAAGGCGCGTTTTGATTCCTGGGAGAAGAAATAGAGTTGCATGAATAAATAACATTATGGTTTCAGAACTCAATCGGTTACCTGCTCTTGTTAAGCTCTATCAACCGGCTGATCGTTGACTTTCCACCGGCAGCTTCTTTGAACCAAGAAGGTGGTACATAAATATATGGCCCACACCTCATAGCAAGCGGTCATCGTAGTCTATGGGCGCTTATAGCACTAGGAAATAACTCATTATCTCGTTTTACAAAGTCAGCTGTGTAAAACCAAGTGTTTACACTGTTAGAAGTAAAAGAACTATTCTAAGCCTGTGCATGCGTTAATACCTAAATATTTACTTTATTATTTGGAAAAATGGGATTTTGTTACGAATTGTTCACCAAGCTAGTTTACACTTTATTGTAAAGTAGCGAAGGTCGAATGCGACCTTTGTACGTAAATATTATACTATAGCTAGTATATACTATAACCGCGCAACATCGTCTGCGTTTGTAAATGTACCCCCTTATTGCAACATTTTCCATTGATGCTCCGCTCCTATAGGTCGTAGCGTGATGTTATATAGCTTATAACCTTTCTCGATAAATGGGCTATCCAACACTAAAACAATTTACAAAATCGGATCAGTAGCAGGTACCGGATATTACCCCGGACATCCAAACTCACAAACTTTACACCTTTATAATATTATTTTTTATATTCTATCTGTGGTCTGGATACTTGCTTTGTTTACAATATTTACTCAATATTACAGAGATTTTTTTAATAACATCTTACAGGGAAGACCTTAAATCCTAGATATTATCTGAGTATTAATCAAAGGTAAATTTATTATAAATAACTTATATTTATATGACTTCTGTAAATGTATCAATACCTTAATTTGCGGCTTCTCCCACTGCTCAATGTTCGACTCCTTGATCTCGAAGTAAACTCTCTCGATTCTCTTCGAACCACCCATGATCTCGATACGTCCCAAGAACGGCTCGAAGTAATTTAGTACAGAACCTGCTGTCTCGAGGAAACGGGCTAGCCTGGGGAACGGATACAATGTTTATTTAATTTATTCCATGTAAAACTTGATTCTCCCCATATACTGGAGTCAGTCAGTCAAAGTCAAGGTCAATTGTTTTCTGGTGGATAACAATGTAATAATGCATTATGGTGATAAACAAAAATACTTCCTCGGAGACGCAGAAGAAGAAATAGGGTAGTTATATTTCAAAGGTGAAGTTTAGAAAAAGTAAAGAGAAAGAAAGAGAAAGAAACGCAGCAGGTATTTTTTAATTGTGACAACACTAAGAACGTTCTTAATTCGATTTGTACCATTTAGCTCCTGAGTCTCTCATGGCATTTTACCTCTACTTTTTATAGATATTGCTTTTACGCAACTAAACCGGCAAAAAGCACACTACTGCTTAACCGTAAGCAGCTACACACTAGTAAACTGCGAACCCTCGCTACAACAGTGGTGTCACTGTATCACTTGTGAATTGCCAGCCAATCCTACCTTCCACCTTGGCGACTCTACTCACCAGCAACAAAAGTTTTCAGAACCAATACTTCTAGTATAATGCTCTAGTGTAGTATAGTAATACTGAAAATTATTGTTTACTGCGATATTTCAATTATAAATGTGTTGTCGTCACATCAAAAACTTTTAATTATTTTATAAAAAATAGGGGCAATCTATAATAGATGATGAAACAGTTCACTATTTTATAAAAATGAGTATGACTAGTTATACAAGTAACGCAACGCTATTGGTCGGTTGACAATAGTGGTGTTATAATAGAAGGCTAGGCATGCATTACAAGTTTTTAACAATCACTTAAGTGCGAATAGATGTACGAACAACATACCAGTTACTGTTATATAGTGATTTTGATAGTTTATCTCACTAGTGGTGAGACTGTTCCTAACAAATGTACTAATAAAGGATTTGTAATTTGTTTTTATTTATCGACTTTTCTAAATATTTTGACAAGCCATTGTGTTCATATATATACAAAATTGTACAGCTTAAAAAGGTTATTAAAGGGTAAAGAAGAACTTAAACAATATTCATACCAGTTGCCAGTTTTTTATACGTTACATGAGCTTTTGTACATACCTGGGTTCATTGGGCATGTGTTCAGATAAGTTGGTGAGGAGTACGGCCAAATTGAAACCAATCTCTTTGGCCGGCTCGTGGAAGCGGTCGCAGAAGCCAATGTAGTCCAACTTGCCGTCGTGGTTCGTCTCACAGCAGGCCAGGAGGAACTCGATCTCTTCACTGGGGAATATTTTATTTTTAGATTTTTAAGTAAATACTTTTAATTTAATTACGCCAGACAAAAACTTAAAAAAATCCGGACACATGGGTAAAATCGAGATTCTTTCCCGGACATCTTAAAAAAAAACCCCAATTCCATTTAAATTTTTAGCTTGTTATTCATCTAACAATTATAATTGTCCCCTGTCACAGAGTGCCCGGGTTTTACTTAGGACAAATCCGGGGAAATCTGGACGGATGGCAGCCCTAGTCATAAGCAGACAAGCGACTTACAGAAAATCAACACATAAAATCCTGAGTTACCTACTCAGGATTTTGTGTCACCAGGAAGATCTTAGAGTAAAAAAAAATCTCATTTACTCATCGGTAGCACACGCTCATGTGCTACCGATTAGTAAATGTTTTTATGGACAACAGCTTATAGTCAGGTTTAACTAGTTTGCGCTTTATTGTATGTTGCCAAGAATCTATTTATTTAAGAATCTTATACTAACCTTGTCTTATTATCTCAGTTATGGGAAGTAAACTGCCGAACATATCGAAAAACATGCCAAAACAAACTACAGAAAATTCTCAACACCTACTTCAAATTTTTGCCGAACGACCAATATGGATATTCAGCATAATTTTATTAAAAATAATTATATGTTATTAATTATTAAGATATCCCTTACAAAGATACTTTACGAAGATCTACGATTAGAATACAAAAATAAACTTACGGCGTGTAACTCTTTTGCTGTTCCATCTTCTCCTTGAAGTCTTTCGGCAGCACCCACCCATCATTATTACCGTCAATCTCCTGGAAACTGGGGCTGGAGGTCAAGTCCTTTAGCTTCAGGAACATATCGAAGTACTTGAGGATCAGTTCCACGTTCGAAGCCGATTCTACCAGGGTGTCCACCATTTGCTTACCGATTGTACCTGGAAAGTTTTATTGTGATTAAAAAACAAGTCGGTTGGCTAGGATTGCCATTAGAAGGACTTTTGCTTCTTTGCCACCTCAGTGGTATAAAATTATAAATACCATGCAATAACTTTGATAATAATAAACTGTATAGTTTCAGTTTAGAGCAATAAATACTTTTTACAAATAGTGCGTCGCTTGTTTCAAACAAGGGCTCGTTAAAAATAAAAATTAGTAAAAAAATTTATTATTTTTTTTATTTTTGACGTTAATTTATAATACAATGATCCAAGTCTTAATTCTCATCACAACTCTTAACTCTCATACTTCTTGTCTAAAAGAAAACTTTCTAGCTTCTCCAAAGAGCTATAAATTATTGCTCTTAGGCTAGAGCTATATCCATACAAATAAATAAAATTGAAGTGTCTGTTTGTAATGTCAAAATAATAGGGTTTTTTAAGCTCATACAGTTATTTATACGATACCTATGAGTAAAAATTAGTTTTTGCATTTTTTTTCTGTCTGTCTGTCTGTTTGTTTGTTTCGGCTAATCTCCGGAACGGGTGGACGGATTTCCACGGGACTTTCACAGGCAGATAGCTGGTGTTATAAGGAGTAACTTAAGCTACTTTTATTTTGAAAAAAGAATTAGGGATCCGCGCAAAATATACAAATAAGTACACGCGAGCGAAGCCGCACGGCAACTGCTAGTCGGTAATAATATTAAACTTTCTGTACAAAAGCAAGCAAGGAGATCAGTTTTATCTCACCATTGACAACGTTTCCTTCGAGCATAGACAACATCATAGTAATCATGTCTTTCTGCAAGTTCAGGAGTTCCTTTAGTAAGTCCACTTGAGAGGAATGTTTGGATAACTTGTCTTGCATGTGCGAGAAGAGGAACAGGAAACCACCGACCGCGTCCCACAATCTGAAATTAGGGAGATAAAATTAAATCTGAAATTATTTATGAAATAAAATTCATAAAATTTACCCAAACTCAATTAATTTCATAATTTATTTATTTAATTTACATAGCCATTGTTGCAATAGATTGGAACCCTGCCTCCTGTGGTAGGTAATAACCTGTGTTACAGGAGACAGTGTCTTCACCCATCCACCCACTTCATAAATGTATGTGTTTTATACACAACCATTTATTGAGTTTGTTGGCCTAGTGGTTAGTGACCCTGACTGCTATGCCATAGGTTGTGGGTTCGATTCCCACCCGAGTCTGGGTGTTCTTTGTGTCTGTTGTTTGTATGTTCGTAAAGTCCCCCGCGACACAGGAGTAATTCCTAATGTGGGAGGTGTCTTTTAAAAAAAAAAAGAAAAAATGTTTGGGCAAATTTAAGCAACGCAATTTTTTTTCTTTCCTTTCTTTGCATTAGCTATTTAGTTGTTTTGAAAAACAAGAATGACAATAGAACGCATAATAGGCTACAGTAACCGCTTACCTTATAGCCATCAGGCTTATCTATAATCATATGGCTCACTCACTTATAGGTTATACAATTAGGACGTTTGGACTTTTTCATCATCACCTTTTCCGAACCTTCTCGCTAGCTCAGCAGTCTAAGTTCATCTCTATCAAAATTCATCATCGAGTGCTACAATGTTTGTAATCTAACCTTGAAAAGTTATTGCCCAAAAAAACCAGCCTTGTTCTTGGACTATACCAAAACGTTTCTAGGGAATTAAAAACACTTCCTACCTTTCAAATTCAAAATTATTTATTCAATTAAGACACTAAGTGACATTTATGAACGTTAAATTGAAGCTACTGTTAAAAATCATAAATCGACGCAAACAGCATGTACTGAATTGTCGAGGTAAATCAGGTGAAAACACCAAAATCTGCTTGTGTCGATCTATACCAGAAGAATACTGGCAAAGAAACTCATGGCCACTCTTTTTAAAAGTCAGATCTTCTAGAACACGGAAACCTAAGTCCAGAACCGTGAAACAAATCTGCTAAGTTGCATTTCTACATTTGATAATCTACACCGAACAATGGAATTATGGAATGTTATGAGGGTATATTTTTTGTTTCCTTTCGTCCGAAGTTTCATAGAATGAACAGAAGAGACATCAAGAGAAAATAATTACCTAGAATGTGCCAAAGCTTGTTGATTCTGCGTACAAGGACCCTGGATAACTTCAGTGAGTGTGTTGAACACTTGTGAAGCGACACCGATTGCCTTGAAGAAGTTCGCTTTACCGGCCGGGTCGATTAGTTCCTGCAGAAAACAATTTGTTTATGGCTTTTGTGACGAAAGTATTCCTGTGCTATTATATGAAAACGTTATTTTTGTACCTTTGATGGTTATAGGATATGGTTAAAGCCATAAACACCATATATATTTATGTAGAAGGTATTGTCTGTCGCTTAAAGGGTTTCAGGTAAGGCTTTGCTGGTCGTTTACCGGGACTTTGCTTTCTAGCTGTCGCGTACTTGCGTGCTAAGTTTATTTTCATAGTGCCGAATTCAGAAAATGGAAATCGTTCCCAAAACGCCAAGTAATCATAATTAAAACTTCTCGTAATGAGTGTAATATTTTCTTAAAATTAATTTTTTTGAAAATTATAGGTAATCAATATATCACCTTTTTTAAAGGATCTTAAAATACAAATTTTAAATTTTCGCGTTCCATGATAATATAATTATGTTAACGGGAATTAACGCGATCACGAATTTAAAAGGTATTACATACCTTTGAATTATCAGCCTGTGACCATGGCCAGTGTAACGTGGTCAAAAGGTCAGACAAAGCAAAGGTTCACACAAACACCCTTTAAATACATGTTCGCGTTAATTCCCGTTAACATAATTCTATTGTCTTAAAATATACAAGTAGAAACGTAAAAAAATCAAAAGATTTTTTAAAGTATTAAAATTGTAAGCAAGAACTGGGTTTTGCATACCAGAATAGCGGTATGGAGTTCTATGTAGTGCTAGGGTCAAAGGGGGGGGGGGGGGAGTATTCCATATATTTACCTTGCTCGAGTAATGCCAGTAGAAGTCCATGATGGACTCCTGCAGCCGCAGCAGATAGTCCACAGTGCAGATGACGACGTTCACAGTCGTCGTGTTACCGGCTTGGGTTCGTAGATAGTTTTGCCAGTCTGGTCAAAACAAATTAGACATCGTTAACATTGATTGTCGATCGATGAAAGTTATACACTCGAGAGCAATGCATTCGGGTCACATAAAAATACCTGAAAATCTCAATTACGAATAATGAAAATTAATAATGCTCAGTGAAATAAATTATGTTTAATAATTCTTAAATGTTAATAATAAACTTTATATTGTTTTAAGAATTAAGAAAAAAATAACTTATGTCATCTTAAAAAAAACTTAAAAAATACAATATTTATTTACAACTTTACCATTTTCATGCTGCCATTACTGCGGTTATGCGTATGGATTACTGCACACCAAGTTTCTCATACGATGTTGGGGAATATTCTTCCATTCTTCTATTTTGATGGCATAACTTTACAACAACCAAGGTGATCTATTACTATTTAAGGAGTATTTAATTGTCTATTATAAGCAATTTATTTAACCAAGTCAGCATTATTAGTTGCCGGGATATTCAGGTATTTTTATGTGACCCGGATTCGTTGCTCTCGAGTGTACTAGAAAAATCCATTTGCTAAAAGATTATAAAGACAATGTCTCTGGTAATTAAAAAAAATAAGCCGGGACTCTTAGTTGGCTGTCGTGAACTGGGGTCCCGTACTGAACCACGAGGGAACAATAACTTATGATGGAAAATACTCACCCAAATTGTGACCTTCACAAGTCAGCTGGATAAACCTGAATAACGCGCAAGTGAATTCAGCGTCGTGCATGTTTTTCTCTCCAGCAGCACCCTCGAGACCAACACCAAGACCTGGAAAATCACTTTTCAGAGTCAAGGTGTGGTAAGCTTATCATATTTTAGAGACGTTTGCTAATTTTGAAGAACGAAAAATAAAAATAACTTAATAATTAATAATTATTAAGGCCATTCTTTGTATATCTTGATCTTTTGTCTGTATCTATACCTATTGAATAAAATAAAATAAAAAATTAAAATTTGATTTTTTCAAACAGTTGAGTGAACGCTTTAGTGGATAAATATACTATTCTATAATAAAGCTGAATCGTTTTTTTGTTTGTTTGTTTAATCTCACTTATCTCTGAAACTATCAGTCAGATCTGAATAATTCTTTTTGTATTGGATAGAGTATTCATTGAGGAAGGTTATAGGCTATGTAACGTCATACGACTAGGACGACTCTTAGGAGCGAAGCAGTGACCATAAACGCAGCTGAATCTGCGGGAAACGGCTAATATTTAATAGACCGTTCGTAGCTATGTTGCGACTTCTTATTATGGTATAGGGGCAAACGAGCAGATGGATCACCTGATGGTAAGTGACTACCGTCGCCCATGGACGCAACTCAAGAGTCACAAGTGCATTCCCGGCCTTTGAGATGGGAATACGCTCTTTTCTTAAAGGTTTGAAGGTCGTATCGGTCCGGAAATATCGCAGGCGACAATTTGTTCCACAGATTGGTTATTGACAATATCTTAGAAGACTAAGAATAAAGTATACAGTAATAGTTAATGAATCGGATCCGGATGTAAAACAACGAAATTAAAAATGTTTAAGCGTTAGCTAACTTCACGCCGATCTTTCGGCATAGAACGACATCCCTGTTGAAAATGTCCATTGAAAACTTATAGAACACTATAGGAATCTTATGGGTTTCCAATAGCTTCTATCTGGTGTATCTGGAATAAAAATTGTCCAGATACGACAGAGTTTGCAATCAATCGAAACGTAAAAGTAAATCCACATATAACTTATCTTTGAATGAGAATGAATGAAATTTGGTAAACACATGAATTTAATATGGAATTGACTTATAAGATTGCAGTGTTCTTAAGAGTTTATACGTCATTCCTGTTAAGGGCACAAATGGATTTCTATAGACATTCAATATTAGTTAAATTGTCGTTCCTTATCCGTAATAACCATGAACAAGAATGTAGAAATCCATGAGTAATTCCTCATAAGCAATAACTCAGCAATGTATAAGGATTCACCGACAACAGATAATTTTGTTCATGAGATTCTAAAAGTATTACCGACTAGCACATGCTATGGGATTTAAGAAAATTAGTTAGAACTTCCTGCGACAAAAACACAATTCATTCTTTTAAAATCCAATCTCACTATGAGTTTTTATGACAATTTATCAGTCGATCCAGTTATAAATTTAATGATCATATTTATAAGAAAATATAGGTTGTTATGTGGAATGGCTATGTCATTTTGTAATAAGATATAACAGGAATTCCATTATTAAAAAATAGAATTTATGTTTTCAATAATAATTGTTTAATTCAACTTTAAGTATAGTTCAAATTGTTGTTGATAGACGGTGTTGTACTCAGAAATATTAAATCGCGCTATGGTGTCGTTACCCGGCCAACCATATAAGGTCCTAATTAATGTTCTTTGTTGAGTGCGATTTTTGACCACGGCAGTGGTAAATACAAAATTTTAAGGTGTGTAGTATTTAAATGTAGCGCCCTCTAGTGATGAAAAGAAGTATTTGTGATTAAACAATAGTCGGTTTCAGCACAATCAATTTTCCTACAAATAATCTAAGTATTTTTGTGGAAAAATGGATTTTTTCCTATTATTCGAAATATCTGAATTTTGCAATAACTCATTCAATAAGCGATTAACAAATAGATACTGATCAGAGTGATTTCGAACTAATCTTGTAAATCCCAATAAGAACCAACAATTTTAATTCTGTATCTTAAAGGAAGTGCCTATTTTAATCCATTAAAAGTGATAGTAGGTACAATTAGGAAGTCTAATGTCAATCCAATCACTCATTTGTTAGAACTGGATATCCACATAAGAAATGATTACACAAATACTGACCAATAAAATTTGATCCGTCCCAATTCAATTCTTCAACTTTGCTATCGGTCGGTATGGTATATAATAGATAATTAGGATTTACTGCGACGAAAACACAATAGATTCCGATAAGTTTTTAAAAAAAAATGAATCTATTGAACATTTTCAACAGGGATGGTAGGGCACACATGTCATTTAAAAAAATATGTATTACCTTCAGCCTTGGTGTTCCTCTCGAATGCATCCAGATCCAGTACGGAGCAAGAGTTCATAAGACCAGCTATCGATGTGAAGAAACCCACGTCTTTCTTGTCTTTCAAGTGATTCAGCATACCCTGCATGCAGTCATTTTTATTTTCAGAACAGTTAATTTGTAAATGCGTTTAAATAACAAAATGTTCTTTGATTGAACTAAGAGTAGAGTTGTAGTAGCATTAAACACACTGAATGCCATCTATCGAAGGTAAGACTGAACTAATTTAAAGTAGAGAGAAAAAAATAAAGTTCTTTTTTTTTCCTAGACACTTTTACACACAATAATTATAGTAATAAGAAACTTACAGCTAAAAACAATAAACGCGCTTGAAATATGTGTACATTACGTGGCTAACGAATACGATCTGGTTCAGCATTTGCTAGACATGTGTGTGAAGATGGGACTTGCTCTTGAAGTGATACCATTGAATGTTGCGACTATACTGACTTTAATAACACATGGTTAACTTATTTATAACATACAGAGACAAGTATAGAATAATACTTACATGTATCTCTCACTACACCTCATGTGCCTAGCGCATGTTTTTAATCAAAACACCAACCAAGTAAGAAATAAATAAATACAAAATTACATAGGCTGCACTAAAAGTATCGGGAATGGAATATTTCCACTATTCCTATCATATTAAAATCTTTTTAATTGAGAACTCCCTGGTTTTAAAAATCGAATACCATTTATTTATTTAAAAAAAGATTCTCGGTCTTCTCACAAGGTCTTCTCAAACTTGTTTAGTCGTTGAGAAAATGGAATTGACTCGAGAAAATTCAAGGGTGATGATTTATCATGACTTTCGAAGCGGTTTAACGCAAAAACAGTGTGTTGACCGGATGCTTTCTGCATTTGGTGATGAAGCGCCATCCAAAACCACAATTTATCGCTGGTTTGCTGAATTTCAACGTGGACGTGTCAAGCTCAGTAATGATCCCCGTCAAGGTCGTCCAAAAACTGCAGTCACCCAAGAAAACGTTGATGCTGTGCGTAAGCTGATTGAGGAAGATCGACATGTGACATACCGCGAAATTCAGGCAAATTTAGACATTGGCATGAGTCAAATACAAATAATCTTGCATGAACAATTAGGTGTAAAAAAGTTGTTTTCTGAACTCTCGAAAGATTCCACGCAGGATCCTCAAATGCTGTATACAACATTGTATCAGGTGACGAATCCTGGATATACGCGTACGAACCCGAAACAAAAAACCAGTCACGAGTTTGGGTGTTCGAAAATGAGTTAAAGCCAACTAAAATTGTTCGTTCACGGAGTGTTGCAAAAAAAAATGGTGGCCACGTTTGTCTCCAAAACCGGCCATGTTGAAACTATTCCTCTTGAGGGACAAAGAACGGTTAATGCAGAATGGTATGCTAGCATTTGTTTGCCACAGGTCGTTTCCGAACTCCGTAAAGAGAACTGCAACCGCCGCATCATCCTCCATCACGACAATGCAAGTTCTCACACCGCGCACAGAACAAAAGAGTTTTTAGAGCAAGAAAACATAGAATTATTAGACCATCCGCCGTACAGTCCCGACCTAAGCCCTAATGATTTCTATACTTTCCCTAAAATAAAGAATAAATTGCGTGGTCAGAGATTTTCATCACCTGAAGAAGCTGTGGACGCCTACAAAACGGCCATTTTGGAGACCCCAACTTCCGAATGGAATGGTTGCTTCAATGATTGGTTCCATCGTATGGAAAATGAGTCAAATTTCGCGGAGAATACTTCGAAAAGCAATACATTTTTAAATAGTAATGTAATGTCACTTCCTTGATTCCCGAAATTTTCAGTGTAGCCCTCGTATAACATAATAATGATTATTAGGATTAAATCCTTTATCACGTAATCGAAGTTTACTTTTAATAACCGCTGAGTATCGACTCGAGAGCCTTGGAAATAAAAACAATAGAGAGATAATTTTTAATACGGCAAATTTACCGATAAAACTATTGTTCCGTAAGAGAGAAAGGTGACACGAATGAGGACCTTAATAGCATATACTAATTTCCCTGAACATGCCTGTATAGAAAAAAACGAAATCATTTAAATGGACATACAAAATTTATAAGACACTAGCAGCGCCCCGCGGTTTCACCCGCGTAAGTTCCGATCCCGTGGTAATATCGGGATAAAAAGTAGCCTATGCGTTAATCCAGGTCTCCAGCTATCTACATACCAAGTTTCGTCGCAATCGGTTCAGTGGTTTTTGGGTGAAAGAGTAACAAACATCCATACATCCATACATCCATCCATCCAAACTTTCACGTTTATAATATTAGTGGGAAGTGGGATTGTTTACAAATGTGCATCTATTCCAGAACAAGCATTGCCTGAAAGAAATATAACTTTCAATAATTTTTCTAAATCCAGTTTTTATACTGATTTAATTATTTATCGGCGGACTCATCATCAGGGCCATCTCCTAAAATATAGCTTTTTAACCGACTTCAAAAAATGAGGTTTGTTGAAGTTCTCAATTCGAAAGTAAAGTAAAGTCATGTTTGTTAACTCAGAACTTTCGACTGGGTGAACCGATTTTGATGATTCTTTTTTTATTTGCAAGCTGGTGCTTCCCGTGTGGTCCCATTTCAATTCCAGTTGTGACAATGGCATCCATGAGAAAACCATATAAGTCTTTTATGAAATAGTTTTTTTTTAAGTCGATTTTTTTTGAAAGAATTATCAATTAGTGCAGTAAATTTGGAAGTCTTCGCTCACCATTTGTATGTCAATATTGCCTCCACGCAGTATGGAGATACCCAGCTGAAGAGTCTTCATGACCATTTCACTGGGCACTCCCTTAGAAGCTGATATGTGCAGCAGCACCATCTCTGCCACTCCTCGATCTGCCAGACGAGCTTGGTGGAAGAGGAGCTTCTGTTTTTCCATTTCTTGTTCCTGTGTGATTAGTTAAAGAAGTTGAGGAAGATATTGGGCACACGCTTAATCGGCAGTCGGGTGTCGCCATTTATTATTTATTGTTCGGTTAATTAATAATAATAATTCATGATAAGAATAGATTGTTTTTTACTTTCCATGCTGTAACTTATATAATAATTGTTGGCTAATCTAATAAATAAATAAAAAAACCATAATTTTTTTTACGGTGTATATAAAATATGGCCTTTTAACAAACTTACATTCATTAATTCAGCTTTAAATATCATTTTTGAGAAAATCTGTTATCATAAATATATCCACGCTAGGTATATTATCAGGCTTCGCTTTTATAAATCCTTTATCACTCATTATTCACTCGATTAAATTTATTATAAACAATAATTTTATTTGCAGTAAATTTCCGAAATTACTTATCAATATTATGTGGAAACCTTCGACCGTGTACTAACGTGGATTGACTTTAGCGTTATGACGTCACAAATAAGGCGACGGCGACAAAATATGTTCAAAAATACATTTTGGAGGGCAAATGACAAGCAGGAATCGCTCCGTAGGTACATAAAAAACGAAATTAAAGTCCAGTAAGATTTGCAGCTTGTGCCCCAGTAGCGCAACAGATTTTTTTAAAACTTGACTTTACTTGAACTGTAGGTACAATCCGGTACAACTCGATTTAAGTGTCGAGTTAACTAAACACACAAATAAGTATGTGTATGGTTAATATTTCAAATTAACACATCGATAAAAATACTTACGATAAACATATCCGTTGTTTTCTGCATGCAAAATATGACTCACATTTATTAATATGTTAGGTTAGGACATCGAGCTCAGAACAAAATACATGTTCTGTTTTTATTTCAATTAAAACTAAAAAGCGCTGTAGCTAGGGCTGCCACCTCTCCGGGTTTGACCCGGAGTCTACGGGTTTGCATGGTGCATGTCCGGGCTACGAGTTTAACATCGATATCTCCGGGTCTCTGACCGGGCAGTGACAGCGAAGCGACAGCCGTCCAAGCTGTCGAATCACTCGGTTTGAAAAATGTGGACGAAGTTATACTTGACGAGACCCGAATATTAAACCAAGTATTTCCTCAGTTCGTACAATCTAGTGATTCAACATTGCCTGTTGATTTACGATGGGTTCAGTTATTCAAAGTCACCTCAATCTTCACCGAACTGCCAAAAATAATTGGAATTTTTTTTTCAATCCCTATAATCAATGCTTTTGTAGAACGCGTCTTTTCTTTAATGGGAAATTTGTGGACAGATGAGACTGCTTGTCAGTGGATATGGTGAAGGCAGAGTTAATTATAAAGATTAATTACAATATGAACTGCCAAGAATTTTTGAAGTTTTTGAAGAAACCTGAGCAAGAAAAGATGCTTAAACAATCCCTTCAGAATAAAAAATATAAAATATATTTGAGTGTCATGCTGGTCCAAGTCAGCCTAGTACTAGCTAGGTCATTTATATATTTTTTTAATACCTTACCATTTTTCGTTATTTAAAAGTCAGGTAAATACGTTCGAATGCTGCTAAGCGTAACCTCCGACTGATGTAGTTGCGGTCCATGGACCGTAATTCACGTTACAACTTCGTACCGTACTTCGCGGTGTCTACTCTATACGCTACTAATAATAACTCAGTGGGTTAGGATCAATTTTTATTTATGGCATAACTGGTAAACGAGCAGATGGGTCACCTGATGCTAAATGACTATCGCCGCCCATGGGCACCTGTAACTTGAGAGTCACAAGTGCGTTGCCGCCCTTTAAGGTGGAAGTAGGAGAAGAGGGGAGTGGGGGAAGAGATGGGAGAGGGAAGGGTTAGGGCCTCCGGTAACCTCACTCACGTGGCGAAATGCAATGCAAGCATTGCTTCACTGCCGGTTTTCTGTGAGGCCGTGGTATCGAACAGAGTCGAGCCGGCCCATACGTGCCGAAGCTTGGCTCTCCCACGTAAAATATTTTATATATCCCACGTTTTATAAATAGGGTCCCGTAATGAATTTATCAATGATCAGTACCTACAGCTAAATGACGTCCCAAAAAAGGTACCATTGAATGCTCGAATGACCAGTAGTTCCTCACTATTATACCCAAAAACAGTTAGTTTAACAAAAAGCTAAAGAATCAAATTCCAGTTGTGTTAATTTTGTGACGAGAAATATATTTAGGAAAATTTTAAAAGAGACATAGATTCTATTTCAAACAGAATAAAGCTTCATATCAAACTCACGTGAATACTAGCTCTTCCCTCCTCTTCTCCCTCAGCTTCTCCACCCCCTTCTTCTTCTTCTCCGCCACCTTCTTCTTCCTCTTCTCCGCATGATTTCGCTATGATGTGTGCGTAAGACATGTATAGAGGATCCTCCTATTAAAGAACATTGTATATTGAATTATATTTCATTTGGTATTTGCCAATTTGTGAAAAATCGGTGTATTCAGTAAAATATATTTTTAAAGTTGTATGTAAACTTAATAAATTTTTTGTGAACTTATGACGTCACTAGTCATGCGTCAAAGATATAATTTACTCTTCCACCTCAGTAAAAACAAAGCTATTTAATTTGATAAATAGATAAAAACATATAAAAAGTGTATAGGTATATACGTACGCATAGTGTGTATGTATCAATCATAGAGATAATATAAAAAGAGTAGGAAAACTGGCTGTAGAAGCGTAACAGCGTCAGAGAGAGAAAAAAGATTGAGCAGGTATTGCATCTCTCTCTCCCCTCTTCACTGATTGGCTGGCACAGATTTCACATACAGGCTAACATACGGCTAGCCATCTCTATTTCTTTTATTTATTATCTCTATGGTATCAATGTACACTTATTTTAGGCCAATTTTAAAGTAGGAAAATAGCTTCATTTTCTCTGTTTTTTTATAAAGATTACTAGCAAAGTTGTACATTAGGTACTATTGTTAACACCTCCAGCTAACCTAACACTTGTGTTAAGAGTGGGTTCACGATGGTAGAGCACTGGGTGGGGTTCGAACCCGCCACCACTTCATCACAAGTCCGACGCCTTAGCCAGTACGCTACCACCGCTTTACTAATTATTTTTACTACGCTTTACTAGGTATTGCTAACTAACCTTAGCTTAACTTAAGAATAAGACTATTAGTACTTTGTGTATTTTCGATTTATGCCCGGTTCCTATAATCAAGAAACGATTCGTTTTGCTTACTGACGGTAAAATTTCGTTAAATTAACAACGAAAGTCTTTTTTCACAGCTCCAAGGGACAGTAGACTTGAGTATTTGATATAAATTTCAGCTTATCAAGCTGAAAACGAACGAAACGGAACGCGTGGAGGTATCCCTCCACGCGTTCCTGAGATAAAGGACAGACAGACAGACCCACGGACGGACGGACAACAAAGTGATCCTATAAGGGTTCCGCTTTTTCCTTTCGAGATACGGAACCCTAAAAAGTATATTCACATGTATGTATGTTACAAGGATAACTGTACCTGCAGCGCCCCAGATCGTTCAGTCATAGCTCCTCGGCAGAATGTTGTCACCAGTTGTGTGAGAGGATCCGGTTTGCCCTCTTCTTCAACTACGTCACTCTTCTTTAACTCAGCGTCCTCGAAAGATTGCTAGGGCAGTAAAGTTTAAGTGTTAAACTTGTATTGTTTGTTCGATTTTGTGGCCATGTAATACCCTAAAATGCGTCTAAGAGTATGTATTTGTTGTAATTGTAGAGTATCTATATATTAATACGTGAAGCGAAAACTTTGTACAAAAATTGGGCGGACGGAGGAGTATGAAATTTCGCACACTTATAGTTTATACAGAAAAGAAGTGACGAATGCTAAAAAAATAAATAAAAATATTTTAGAAAGTTAAAAAAGTGAAAAAACGGGTACATACAGCTATGAGTGTCCAGTATATATTGTGAGGACTACGCGCGCCGGCTTGCAACCTTCATGGATTGACGAATAAATACTACTTGGTCGCGCGAAAGTCTGCTGGCGACTTCATGCTCTTAATTCGTATTTGAATTAATCTAGTAAATGGAACAATGAAGAATGAAGGGGACTCGAGTTGGAGAAGCCTGCGTGTGTGGTAGCCTGAGCTGTCACGCAGAGCTTCAAGATATTGTGAATATGTAAAAGTGTTACAAATCATTTGATTATTTGTCTTTATTGTATTTTAAAGGTTTCAGTAAAAAAACCTAAGTTGCGTCGCATAATCTTATTATTTCCTCTCCTTAGAAAAATAGATCTATCCTTCTTGGTACCTGCTCTATTAAAGAGTTACAACAATATTTTGACCTGTCATGGTACAAAAGTCTATACAACGACAGGTCAAATAATATTGGCCAATGAAATAAGCCATGGTCGAAATTCGACCACCACGCGATATCTAGTATGTTATTATTACGCAGAAGCCACGCAAGCAATAAAAGGCTTTACTTGATTCGGTTGATGATTCTATTTCAAGATATACAGATGGCGAATATTTCAGTGGTCGGCTAGTCCACAGATCGAAAGTCACGCAGCGGGCTAGGAGCGAGCTATGCTTGGAGTCTCTTTGAAGGATCATGAGATCATCCGACAAAGACCCAAAGTTACCGACATAGCTCGCAGGATAAGCATGCTGAAGTGGCAATGGGCTGGCCACATACTCCGAAGGACCGATGGCCGTTGGAGCAGACGTGTCCTAGAGTGGAGCCCGCGAATCGGTAAACAGAAGGTAGGAAGCCCCCCAGCCAGATGGACCGACGACCTGAAGAAGTTAGCAGGGATGGTCTGGATGCGGAAGGCGGAGGACCGGGTGCTGTGGCGCACATTGGGAGAGGCCTATGTCCAGCAGTGGACTATGATAGGCTGATTGAATGATTGATTGGGTAGATGTATTTTATACAGCTAGGTAGTTTATTTATATTTTTCTATATCGATTCTAAATAAGTTTTTGTTAGATATACGTAAAAGGTAATTACATGTTTAAATACATCACCAACTACAAATGCATGTTCTAATCATTCTCATCTTTCTTAAGGCTGCCTTCATGAGATTGAATTTAGCAATAAGGCCGCTCTTTGTACATTATCTGTTCAATAAATACCATATATTGTACTTATTGACAGAGTTAAATTATTAATGTGCAAGAGAGTTTATGTAATTTCATAAATGAAAATCTATATAAGTAAATAAAAATAAATCGCCAAATGTGTTGCTAAGCGCAAAACTCGAGAATGGCTCGACCAATTCGGCTATTTTTTTTTTCAAATTTTCGTTAAGGCACAAGGAAGGTTCTTATGGAGAGAAAAAATGTAAAAATTGTTAGGAAAATAGTAAAAACAGCACTTCTTTTCCTATACAAACCACAGAGCAAATAATAATTAAACAGCTTTGACAGCTATTTAATTATTATTTGCTCTGTGGTTTGGACATTTGATGTCAATTAATAACTTTGACAGAACGAAGTCTGTCGGGGCAGCTAGTTATTAACAAAAATATGCATTCAAAATAAAACATAAGAAATAATTGGGGTATTTAACGAAGTGCTTTTATTTTACACAACGTAAATTATATACACATTGTGTCGAAGGAACGAATGAGCGATGATCAACGCCAAAAATTATTTATTATCGAAGTGAGGTAATTTTTAGATCTCTGAAAAGTTTTTTTTTAACTGGAGACACCTCACACACGCCCATCTAATTCCATAATAGGCCGAGCCTGTACTATGGTAACCAGGTTGCTGATATCACAAATGATCAGATAATTATTTGTCCTGGGTGGGAATCGTAGCCACGACCTCTGGCTTAGCAGTTAGGATAACTAACCGCTAGACCGAGGCCCGATGGGTTTTAGGAATCTTTACTGGAAAATTAGGTCTAAGGTTAAAATTGGATTTCTTAATGGAAAATGGAATTAAGTAAACTTTAAAGTTAGTTTTAATAAACATCAGGTTGGCAATGGCATTGTCATTTAAAGTAACTCACCGTTAAATCTTCAATCATAACTTCTTGTCCAACATTTTCTTCTTCCAACCATAGCTCGTAATAAGTGCGAGCGAATATGTTACACGCCCTATGTCTGTTGAACAGGCACAATATAGTTCGGTTACAATTTATTCAATATATATATATATATTAAAATAGCAACTTAAAATCTAGCAAGTAAAAATTGAATTTTGTATGCAGCAACTTTTTTGAAGAAAATGGGACTTGTTGGAAGTTGTGTATCAATGTATTTCCACATTACATACATTTAGGCCTGCCATCACTTAAATTGCTGACTCCGGATAAAAACTTAAAAAAATCCGGACACACGGGTGAAATCGAGATTCTTTCCCGGACACCTTAAAAAAACCCTTTTAAATTTTTAGCTTGTTAACGATTCATCTAACAATTATAATTGTCCCCTGGCACAGAGACATTTTTTGAAAACCCCGCCCGGACGCTCCCCGGACGGCCTCTAAACTAGGACAAATCCGGGGAAACCCGGACGGATAGCAGCCCTACATACATTACACGCTACTTATCTATTGCTTGTTTCTAACACTTTAAGATATACTTTTAAAAGCCAATTATGTTTAATAAACAATTATGTTCGTTTACATCAAGTTAAATATTTAATAAACAACTGTTAGTGGATCTTATTTAAAGCATAGCTTGTACTGTGGGTGGTAGAAAACGGATAAACATCCTTACATACCTACTTCTTGTTTTTGTAAATACATGCATATTTTTCATAGAAACATTCACACACAAATAGATATATTTATATATACAAATATCTACAGTTAGCAGGAACAGGAATCAAACCCATTTGTATGAAATTGCAGTCGAATGCTCAACCAAAACCCCACATAAGGCGCCCATTACACAGTAGGTTTTGCTGTCAGTTTTGCCACAATCAAACGGTGATTAACGAATAACCTATCGTCTAATGCAGTGATTGACGGTTGCACGATGAGATTTTAATGTCGATATTATTTCATCAATCACCAATGAACACGCATTAATCATGACTTTTGGTAATACGCCTAAGTCGTTAACTATATTTACGAATAGTTTTAACATAATACTACAGAAATATACTAATATTATAGTATTTAAATATTTATATCGTTTCTTACTTTAAGAAAACTGATTTACAGATACCAAAACATTAGATATTCTCTATGGATCTATCGACTTACCGACTAAGTCTATACAGATGAACAGACCGCAGACAAGCGATAGCAGCTCGCTTCCTAGCGGCACAAAGCACGCGTATCCAGTTGATTGACCGTTTTTTAGGCTTTGTAGCCTTATTAGTTCCAAAGCAGCATGCACAATTACACATAAAGTTAAATAAAAACTTTAAGAAATTTTGATCTTTTTATTAATGTACTAGCAGCGCCTTGCGGTTTCACCCGCGTAAGTCCCGATCTTGTGGGAATATCGGGATAAAAAGTAGCCTATATGTTAATCCAGGTCTCCAGCTATCTACATACCAAGTTTCATCGCAATCGGTTCAGTAGTTTTGGCGTGAAAGAGTCACAAACATCCATCCATCCAAACTTTCACATTTATAATACTAGCTAAACCCCGCGGTTTCACCCGCTAAAGTCCCGGTGCCGTAGGAATATGGAGATAAAAAGTAGCCTATATGTTAATCCAGGTCTCTAGCTATCTACATACCAAGTTTCATCGCAATCAGTTGAGTAGTTTTGGCGTGAAAGAATCACAAACATCCATCCATCCAAACTTTCACATTTATAATACTAGCTAAACCCCGCGGTTTCACCCGCGTAAGTCCCGATGCCGTAGGAATATCGGGATAAAAAGTAGCCTATATGTTAATCCAGGTCTCCAGCTATCTACATACCAAGTTTCATTACAATCAGTTCGGTAGTTTTTGCGTGAGAGAGTAACAAACAACCATACAACCTCACAAACTTTCACATTAATAATATAAGTAAGATTAGTGGGATACGTGCAACAGAAGTAAAAAAATTATCTTTGATTATTCTAAAAACACACAAATTGATCATTTTAAAGCTTCAATTATATACCTATAGATGGTATACCTTATTTAATGAATAAAGTTTAATGACAACACGTACATTTCATTGTTATTATCTCGAATGCCGATAGTCACACACGAGGAAGGTAAAATATTATTGGGATGGGAAAGTCACAACAATAAAAAACAACTCATTTATTGTGTTAATTAGTTGTAATATTGGCAGGCACAACACGGGAATAGAACCTCGGCAAAGAATGTAGAGAAGTCTGCCTGAAGCAAGCGATGACTGCGCGCTTACGTTGTATGGAGACCACAGAGCGGTACACGTTCTTACTCATTTGTTGTGGGTGATCGATCTATATGGTGGAATTTATACATAAATACAGCGTGTAAGTTTGAGCTACGCGAAAAACTTACAATAATCTCTTTCTGTTTATACTTAACACAATACAAAAGTCAGTTCATCATAAAAATGCGAGATTAAGGATTTATAGTAATTAGTTTCATTTGACGCTACGCAATGTACATGCAACATGCGTAGGTATTCTTTTTGTGCGGTACGGTGAATGACCTTCAACGTTCGGTACCGTTAAGACCCAGCTGATTGCATAAAATGTTTAAATGTTGATTAATTGATTACATTGCTGTTTTTGGCCGTATGCGGTATTTATTACATTTTTTTCGGTAAAATGTTCTGTTTACTCATTGTGATATCACTTTTAAGCAAAAAAGGAAAAAAATCAATTGATTAATTTTCCGGCAGAAAGTTTCAATGATTTTCGACTCAGAATAATGGTCTGAATACACTATTTGAGGATTCGGTACGGTGTCGCTTAGACCATTGTTCGAGCCAGACCACTGGTTGAATGGTTAAATATAATCACCAAATTGGATAAATGATATCATTAGCTGCCTAAACTATTAAAGAACTCCTAAAATGGTAAAAGAAATAGGCACCAGAAAATTTGTGGTCAAAGTACAGTCGCTCTGCTAGCTCCGCTTTGCCTAAGGTCGTGGTTAGACACTATTCTTTATTTTTGAAGTGAAAACTTCTTTAGGCACGTTTGTGCACTTTTGCTATGGGGAAAAAGCACTGAACTCGTGGCCGTCACGCTAATAATACATATATAGATCCACTAGAGGGCGCTAATCTAAACATTGAGTTCAGTCAGCTCCTTATTAGTTAATGTCACCAACCTGCTAGTGAAGTTTTAAGTTCGTCGTTTCGTTGAAGTTTTCACTTCTGTCGGCAGTCCCAAAACTGCCAATTTTATTTTTTTACCTTTAAGTAGGATCACAAGAGCTCCTTGCGGATAGAGTTGGTGATAAGTAATATCACTTATGTAGTAATAAAATATTTTTTGTCACAAGGGTCAAAAACTCTTTTGAAAACTCAGTTGTTTAAAAAAAAAATACTCACCATGTGTAATCCAAAAAGCACTTTACTCATAGCGACAATTCTCTCGACCGTATCATCAATAATCTTGACTTTGTTCTCGGCTGTCTCCACTGTTATGTTGGTCTTGGACTTGGAGCCCAGTTTGGAGTATAAGTAGTGTTGCCATGACATCTCGTCAGCAGGGTCTATCTTGTCCGGTAGCGTAAGCTGGGTCTTGGCAAATTCCGCCACATCTTGTTCAGACATTTTCTGTAAAACATTAATTAATCTAAATAAATAGACAAAGACAAAACCTGTTTTTGTCAACCGAATTTCTTCTTTTTTGTTATAAATATCGAAATATATATATATCGAGGGGTCTGAGGCGAATTGATTTAAGCGCCACATTGGACGATATTGAGTTATAAACATCGTTGCAATCAGCGAAAATGATCCAATGTGGGCTTGAATCAATTCACCTCTGACCCCTCGATATATTTTTAAATATAGGTAATGATTAGGTATGGTTGAATTTCGACTAGTGGGCGAACACTAGTTCTAATAGATACAAGAGCGGTCAAGCAAAAAAAAAGTATTTATATCGAAAAATAAATGACCAATATAAAAAGACAATGACACAACGATTTGTATTATTCATTGAAAACTGGAGATATCCATTAAGGATTTAAAGGTTTCGTCTACATTCCATAGTACGTCTTTGCTTATTCATTATTATTATATGCTTACGTCTCCCAAAAGAGTAGACAAAAACGGTCATACACACATATATTCAAGCCTGTATCCCCGCAGGTGTAGTTAGAGGCGAATGAAACACCCATATACTGCCAAAAATAGAACTTGGTTGGTTGGGAAGAAAAGGAAGCTTGAATGGCGAGACCATTCAAACCTTGGTCCCTTCCTTTTCTTTTTACTACTTTATATAATTTTTTAGTATTGCTTACCTTGAGGAATCTATCTTTACAGTGCTGTACGAGCTCCTGTTCTCTGCCCGCGAAAAGATTCAGTCCAACTGGCAGCAATCTCTTGAGACAGGCAACCATCAACGACGCCTGGACTTCCTTGTCTTTGTCACGCTTCTTGTCGCGGTGCTTCTTCTTTTTCTATTCGTGGAAAGTAAGTATAAGAGGGTTGCCATTTTAAGATTAATTTCTCTCTAAAGAATGTTTTTTTGAATATGTTTTATGTTGATGACTGCATCAATAACGTATGCAATGTTTTAGAATCCGTAATTCTACTTTTATACGTAGAACAGTCATCACAGCAACAAATTTTGTTAAAATACGTATTTAAAGTAACATTTTTCATTTAAAATTTTCGCATAAGTATTAAAATCAAATATAAACTTACAAAATTAAAGACGAATTCAACAGTTTTTATTTAACCGTATCTATACTATTCTTACTGTAAATATCACTAATACTGTAATAGTTCAACTTTAATAAATTCGGAAAGAAATTAAATTTGAGGAGAAAACACAAAGCGTTGAAATACAAAAAAAAAGTACCATAAACTAACACATTACGTACCTGTGTCCATGATTAACTGTCCCATGTTATATACAGGATGTTACAGAAAGGTGTGATAATATTTAAGTATCGTATAGTATACCCCTGTGAATACGGAAGCGCTAACAATTTTATGAAAATTCGAGATTTTTAATACGGAAATCTTATTTTGAAACTGAAAAATTAAACTTGAAAATTGATCGATTAAGCTAATATTTCGTATGTGAGAGGGCTGACATAGGTATTTTATACCAAGGATATTAATGCAATGTCCAGATTTTTCTGAAAATTTCATAATGAAAAAAAAAGAAACTTTGAAATTGACATGAAAATTCATTATGCGTTGTTTAGTGTGTAACCTACCACAAAAGCATTTTCCAAAGAAACAAAATTTTCAAAAAAAAAAATTTTCTGTGTCTATTTTTTTCAAGCTAAATCAACTATTTATCAGCTACTCATAACGCTCCTAAAATTTTACCACACCTTTCTATAACACACTGTATAGTTTATTCATAGTAGCACTTTAAAAAAAAAAACATATTTTTCATAAATACCTTTCCGCCTCCTTGAGGAGTTCCATCACTAACTGCTGTGACTCTTCTCGTAGCCGTCGGCATGATCAAGACCTGATACGAACATTAAAACAATTTATATTTCTGAGGGTTTAACATTGGACGTTTAGTCGTCATGGATGATGAAGACAAAACGTTACCGTAACGTAACGAAAGTTATTGCATCAGTCCATTATATATTATACGTTCTATAATATTATAACTGTTTAGAAAGGTCTACTTTAAGGCGAATTTGATCAAATAAACCTGTGAAAATTGTCTGTCTTGCCTATCTACCTTGAGAACAGTCCTTCCAAAAGCGGTACCAAAGTGCACCACCAAATTTTAACTTACACTGTGTTATAGATAAGTATAGATAGAGATAAGTATAGAATAACTAAGTATAGATCATATGTTTATTGTATTTCGGTTTTGGTGAAAAAATAAACGAAATTATTATTATTAAATTATTATTATTGCCTACCCTAAAGAAAATGGAGTTTTATCATAATTAAATAACTATAAATTCAATACATACATTTATGAAAAATATTTATATACCTTATACCATATACCTTATGAGGTACGGAACATTAAAAACCTTATTGTTCTCGTTCATTAAGTTTTGGTCTGGACTCCTAGCCTAGGTAGAGAATGAAAAAGCAAAAGGATTTGAAGAACCTTGTCTTACCATGTTATCAATCTCATTCGCCGAGATGAAGTTCTGTTCCTCCTTCAGGAAGTACTGACTCTTGGACCAAATGTTGAATATTTCAGACACGTGGTTGTATAGCTCTTCAGCCTCTGTGGATAATATCATGTTCTAGTTACCACGCGCTATCCAGCTTATACTATCCGGGATGTAGAACACGGATAAACATAGATACTTGGATACTTTTTTAATTTGGTAAATACATAAAATGCGTTTCAAATTAGAATAGGAAAGTCAATCTGTTCTCTCTCTCTCACCTCAATCTGTCAACTGTCACTTGGAATGCAAAACTAATTTACGTTACAAAAACATTTTTTACAGTAAAGTAATTGTAAACGCCGCTTACCCTATAATTATATCATACTTTTAATTCACACATTTATAGGATAAAGTTATACTACATAAGTATTAAACATTCATAACACATTTCCGAACGCATAACACGCCTCTCCTATTATCCTACACCTCCCGCTTCCGCTTCCTCTCTCACAAAAAAGAACTCGTCGCGCACGCATTGGAACTCTCGCTAAAACGCTCCTAAATACTAATTAAACCGCTATATATATATATATGAAATCACGCGCGAGTGTTCCCTGTCATCAAGAAAAACGTCTTGGTGGTGATAAAACTCAAGAACCGGCGAAAAAGGGGATTTGAGAAGATATTCAACCACGTGTGCCCTTTCGACATTCCGGCCCGATTCTTCCCCCCCTTTCAGCGAAGGGTAAGTCACCTCCAGTAATATTTGATATTTTTAGATGTATATCGAATCTATTGATTTCATAATTTTGTAAAATAACTATTTATCTATTTATTTATTTTTTAGATTTTGAATCGCATAGTACATATTATATGTTATCATATAAACATACAGACCAATTGAAGTAGACATATTTACACTGAGCGGGAATCGAAACCGCGATCTCAGATGTTCGTTTTTTCAGTCATAATCAGTAAGCAACACTAAAATCTTAAAAAATTTAACTACCTAATTTCTTAAAATAAACTGGAAATATTTAAATCCTTGTCATTACGTCACGTCTTTGATTATAATATATTATTTTAGGACAATACCGACGATGAATTATATTTCTGCAGGAGGACAATGGCGCAGAAAAATTAAGGATTAAAAAGAACGAATTACCATTAACAAAAACCAAAGGGATAAAATAAACTTATAAGTAAAAAAAAGAAGAAAATTATGAGGAGTCCTGACCGTATGTCTCCCTTGTTAGACGGTTCTAACATTGCACGTAGCATACAAACCTGGTACATTATTTCTCAGCCAGTGGTTCCTCTGCAAGTCCACGTACTTGATGAGCAGTGGATAGAACGAGTAAATGTCACGAACCAACAGCTGCCAGTCTTCTTGGATTTGAGACTCCACTTGCGAAGTATCATCAGTTGAAGACTGGAATTGAACTCGATACGTGTTAATCAGAGATGTAAAAAAAATCATATTCATCATTTGGAAGAAAGAAGAGTCAGTCTCTAGACTGACTCCAAAAAAAAGGAAAAATGTAATAATAGTACTCCACCGGAATGCGGAAAGAATCAAATGTCGACTGTCTCTCTTATAATTTACTTACCTTTATAAAACCTCTCAAACTTTCTTCCTTATGGAACATGTTATCGGTCCTCTTTCTCACTCTCTCAGCCAGCGGCAAGAATGAGTCTCTCAGTAATTCCTCCGAGGAATTGATAATGATTTGTTGGGTGTAAGTAGCGATGCGGGTCATCCAGGGCGCGTTCTCATTACCGATGTTCTTCTTGATCAATTTGAGAACGTTCTTCAGCAGTTGGTTCATATGTTCTGCTGTTACCATGGTAACGTGGTTCCTAAAAATAATATAGGTGTGATTTTGATTACATTTTATTTTACACACTTTTTATTTAACATGGTCTACCTGATGGGAAGCGATTACCAGTGGCTATAAACACTAGTAGTATCATATGTGCACTATCTTCACTATCCCCCCATCATCTGTAACCCTAGTGACACTACTGAACAACAGAAATAAAACTTAATGATTAACTATCTCTGTGACCCCCAGTTCACCAAACATCTACTATTATACACATCGTCCTTAAGTTACTAGTATCGGGCTAGACTCATATTACAGTGAAAGAGGCACCTGATACTGAAGTGGCAGATCGCTTTACGTCGTCGTCTAGATTAAGGGCCTCTGTCAGGAAGTAACTCGTCGGGAATCTCCGAAATACACACGTGAGTAAATTTGTTTACCAGACAGGGAAGTTCTTATTTTAGTATAACTTACCCTCCAGTAGGTGTAACATTATCAGGTCCCTGTGCCCACCAGAAGGGCAGGTAGGAGCACAATAGTGGCAGCACCACGTCTATTATATGCGGAGCTTCATTGTACGTCTTGTCAGACTCAACGAATTGATCCACTTCGCCCAGGATCGTTTCTAGCGTAGGCATGCATTGTTCCATTTTCTGCATTATATCTGATGGAGTAGAGTTTAGATTTAATTGACTGTATGACCAAGGACCGGATCCAGGCCTGATGCAACAGGTGAAAGTCACTCAACGAGCTAAAAATGGCCTAAGATTGTTGTTTCTGTAAGTAGTATGATGCGATAAGAAGAAATCTATAAGAGAACTGAAATCAGTAGCCAAGTTTTTGGATTTAGTAAGTCCACGTTTCGTAATAAGGCGGCTTGATTCTTACCTTGTGCTTCTAGTGAATGGTCCGCGATCCTGTTAAGAAGTGAAAATTGGTTGTGTTTGTTCAGATGGGGTTCCAAAAATGCCACAGGGAAGGTTGAACTGAACGCGCCGAGGCAAGAACCCTAGAAAATAAAAGGTTATTGAGAGCATTATTGAGAACGGAGGAAGATATTTTCAGACATTGTACGACTTCACATTTTGTGCAAGTTAATACATAAATCACGCAAATAGAAGCATTCAACAGGTTGTTTTGCACCCTATAACGCCAAGACATTAGGATTTATTTAAAATTATAAAATTTATAAAATATTTACCACAATTAAGTAAATTTTTCTGGAATTATCTCTGTGATACCGACTTCTTGTCGGTAGATACCCTTCTATGAGTTTAATCCTATGTTTGATAATCGAGGAACTCTTTTACTTTGAAGTATTCTTATACGGATGGGCAAAATTGTTGGCAAAATAAAGTTGGGCGTAGGAAGAAGTCGTAGCTGAGGAATTTCCGGAAATGAACAGGAGTTGCGAGTGCTACAGAACTGCTTCACCTCGAAAGAGACAGGACACGATATGCAGAGATCACTGCCAACCTTTGCTAGTCGGAGAGGTACATCAAGAAGAAGATTCTTATAATCATTAAATATTTTTTTAAATGACTAAGTACTTACCAAAGCAGGCTTATGTCTTTCTATTTCAGTCTTCAGATACTTTCTGTCATGAGTCAATGACGCGTCCGTTCCCAGCGCATAAAGGGAGCCGAGCATTTTGTATGAAGCCACCTGGATTTCATCCACTGTGGACAATATATTGAATATTAAATACAATTGTTTCATATTAGCTTTGGTTTGTAGCCCGTGTATTACTCGGTTTCTCTGTATATATAATTTTACTAGCCATCCCCGCAGTTTCATCTGCGTTTATGGTCACTGCTCCGCTGCTACTGGTCGTAGCGTAGTGTTGTATAGCCTTCCTCGATAAATGGGCTATCCAACACTAAATAAATTTTTCAATTCGAGCCAGTAGTTCCTAAGATTAGCGCGTTCAACTAAACAAACAAACTCTTCAGCTTTATAATATTAGTATAGATTTAACTCTGTTCAGCGTTCCTAACATCTTCGCAAAGTTTCACATTTATAATATTTTTAGGTACAGAATTGTCTAAAAACACTTAATACGTAATTAAAACAATAAACATATACCTTTAGTCGAATCGATATTGCTTAAATGCACCACATGCTTCCTCGGTAAGAAGTTTAATAAGTAGTAATTTTGTTAGTGATTTCACACGGGAACCGAGAACCATGGAGACAAAAGTTAACATTGGCTAGGATTCACTACTTAGAGATGTAAAATAAAGAGAAATAAATAAATAAAATGAATTAGAAAAATAAAATAAGTATAGAAATATGTACATATAATATATTGTCACACCTCTGTGACATACCTTAATACTGGCGTGTGAGAAGTCTACACTGAATTTCATTAGAACTATTTCGAATTATATAAATTTAAGAAACAGGGGACTCTCGCCGCAGCCAGCAGTCAGTGCGGACCATCTATCAAGCGGCGATACTTTGATGAAGCAAATATAAAGTGAATGTAATTCTGTAGTGGTGAAATGATCAGTTATCAATATGATTAATATTGCTTCACAGCCTTTTCAATTGTACCCCTCAAATTAGCGACATCCCTCTTTATAACCTCTCGCGCAAAGCGAAGTTATGGCAATATATACATATTTCGACGTAATTTTGAAATCTACATACTCGTATCTATATATAGATAGGTAAAGAAAAAACCGTCAGACATCATTTTTTCCTGTTTGTAAATCTCTTTTCTTTATTTTGTTTTGTAGCTATTGACAAGCTTTAGCCATATCAATTAAAAAATGGATTAGATTTTTTTATGTAGATATTAACTAGCTTTAGATTTAGCAATAAAATAATTTGGAAACATTTTTTGTTATAAAAGATAAAAAAGTTTGGAACATTTTCTCCTCTGTAGGTAATTTTTTATAAATATTATTTTTTGTTACGAGCTATTGAAGAGGTTTAGTAATAAATAAAAAATAAAAAAATGTAACAGACAACTGACGGGCTTTAGAAGTATATGGTCTCAGAAGTATAACGCACGAATGTGTAAGAGTAGACAAATAATGTTAGAAACATGCAATTCATATATGTTTTTCTCAAATTTTCAATAATTATTTTGGTCGATAAAAAAAAATGGACTGTGAAAGAAGATATGGCTAGAAAGCAGTGAAATGACGAACGATAGAGTAGAATGGAAGAATAAAACACATGATGACGATTATGATTTTGATCGAATTTCGACCACTGGGGAAAAACTAGTATTTGTAATTTGCCTTTTAACATAAGTAACCAGAACAACTTTTTATTCCTCAACAAACATCAAAGTTGATTTAAGAACGATTGACAATCGTTTTTAAATCCATAACATATTTCAAAGGCTTACATTTCAACACACAAGAACATAGTTTATCGTATATTTCTGAAACAATAAATAATACATAAAACTATATCAGTATGTGAAAACGATCAAACGTATGGTGGCGTCGAAACCAATTTATTTTTATCTTAGGTGGTTCATGTGATATTTTAAATGTTGGCCTATATTTGGTGTTGTCCTGTGATCCTGTTTGCTGCATTGGTAAATGTTAATATTTATATATATACAGGATGTTATAGAAATGTGTGGTCATATTTTAGGGTCGTATAGCAGACCCAGTGAATACGGAGGCGTTAATTTTATGAAAATTTGTGATTTTTAATACAGAAATCTTAATTTGAAACTGAAAAATTAAACTTGAAAATTGAGCGATAAAGCTAAATTTCGTATGTGAGAGGGCTGATATGAATGAAACTATAGGTATTTAATACCAAGGATGTTGATGAAACGTCCAGATTTAGAGAAAATGTCTGCATAAAAATATAAAAAACAAAATCATTGAAATTGACATGAAAATTCAGAATGTGTTGTTTAGAAATGTGCATCTATACTAGAAAAAGTATTTTCCTAAGATTTTTTTTTCATATTCCAAGTTTTTTCAAGATAAATCAACGATTTGTCGGCCACACGTAACGTTCTTTAAATTTGACCACACCTTTCTATAACATCCTGTATATTCTAGATATCCGGCCATGTGTTGCTGTGGCTAAGTAATTTGCAATCAATAATATTGTGACTATTAATTGAGTTAAAAACTAACCTATCTCTCAAGTTGAACCAAATTGCATACAGTACGTGTGCAAAATTTCATTTAAGTCAGTTCATTAGTTTAGGAGTTCATCGCAGTCAAACAACGTAACACGAAATTTCTATATATAAAGATATTATTGCCCTCTCTATTTGAACATTTATAGGAGTGCATCACGTTGTCTCTGAAAGAAATCTAAATCTATAAAAAAAATCCCAATTTTTTTTTTTTCATTTTTTTAGGTTCTTTTACCAGGAGTAAAAAGGATTGTCGTTTTATGATTCTTTTAACAGTTAACTGCACAATAGTAATGTCGATACAAGAGCAACAATTAATATTTACAACAAATATACTTTTTAAATTATTTAACTTTTAGGATTTAAGCGCCACAGTTAACTCATCAGAGAAAATAGCTGATGTCATAAAAAATATATCTCGCGTCAACAACGTTCTTCAGGAGTTGATCCAAAACTATGAACACTTGCAAAAGATATACAAATCTCAAGAGATTCTCGATGTGCCCGATGATAACATCGTGTTTCGAGAGAAAAATGTAAGTTATACTAAGAAAAATTCATTTTCAGGCACCACCATGTATGTCTCCGACCAAGAAAAAACTTCTGAAGAACCATCTGACGAAACAAAAGAACACAAAATGGAAGCCAAACCAAAGGCAAATACTATAAAGACGAATATAACTATGAGACATAGAGTTTCATCATTAAAACAAGGTGGAGCCGAAGTAGTATTTCTCGATACTCGACAAAAAATACTAGATAAGAAGGAGGACCGAACACAACTACGAAATATAAATAAAAAAACAAGATTCAGTATTAAGGATAGTGGTCCTGAAAAAAAGAAAACAATATTCTTGTTACCCAACATTGGCGATGACATAAAAGTTACTAAAACACCAAATAGATTTAGTACTAGACGCAAACGCGATAGACTTAGATCTTCAGCTGGTATTGACAACAAAATAATAAATAAAGCCACAACATACAGTACATTAGAGTTAAACTACGGAGGAACTACTGCAATTACTACAGTTAAAATGCAAGGAAAAGTAAAGAATTCTCAAGATATGATATTTATTTTGGGGGATCATATATTTAAGAACCCTACTACGCGTAAGTTAAAAACCAACATTCAATTTCACCATATTAGTAATAAAACTGCTCCAGTGTCACATAATAAGAACTCAAATAATACATCGCTGATGATGGAGTCTGACAGTGTAAGTACCTTTATTACTTAATTTATTTATATTTTCTGATTTTTGTATAAGAAAATCAATTCAATTCTTTATTTCGCATTCCAAAATGTTTATAAAGGTATAAAACAATCTTGAAAATAGAATAGTAAAAATTTTGGATCCCGAAGGGCATGGCATATTCATAAAATTATAATAATATGAATTTTAACAAATAATCAAATACGAATATTTATAGAAAAGATATCTGGCCATTATTAAACATATAATAAATTGTTTGATACACTTTATTTGTATTCCTCGACGTGAAATGTTGACCCTTTTATCTGTCGGTAGCATCGTAGCTTCCTAATTTGTATTTGATTTAAATGGAATTTGTATTATTAGAAATAATATTTGTATCAAGTGGAAAAATGATAAGTTTTAGTATGTGAATCCTTTGTGAATGTGGTCATTCGACTGGAACGTCAGAGGTAGATTTGATTTCCACTCGGTGCATATAATTATGTGGATGAATATGTCTGTTTGCATTAGTCTCAGGTGTTGCTATGTATAAAATGTACATAGATATTTACAAAAATAAGTCGG
The DNA here is from genome assembly GCA_963859945.1 of Euplagia quadripunctaria. Classification (NCBI taxonomy): domain Eukaryota; kingdom Metazoa; phylum Arthropoda; class Insecta; order Lepidoptera; family Erebidae; genus Euplagia; species Euplagia quadripunctaria. Next base: position 6,212,299 of record OY982585.1, read on the forward strand.
TTTATTCAATCTAGAACAAGTTACGCTTAGTTTGGGTCTAAATAGCGTTGTTTAATATCGCGGTAAAAGAACCAGATGAACGTACGTTTTGTTGTTTTGTAATTTGTGAAATATTGCATTTACAATTACGTCGTTTTGGCATTTCATAAAGGAGCACTTTTTTATTTTTTTATGTATACTTTATGCACAAAATGTGTCAAAGGTGAACTTAATGCCCTAGGCATTTTCTCCCAGTCAACCTTTGAGCGATGCAGAGACAAAACAAGGTAGATGCACAGAGATTAAGACATTTATTTTAAGTTCGATAAATGTTCGGTCACGTTGTGAATCGTATTATGAAAAAAAAATGATTTTTGACTTTTTTGTAGATACGTTCATCTGGTTTTTATACCGCGATATATTCCAGGATATTACTATTATTTTCCATTTAATAAATGTTTTGTTCACTTGATCATTTATAAATTTTCAATAAGCAATTTCGGCGATTAAAAAAGAAAAAAAAAAATTCAATATTAAAGCCTAAAAATATTCCCTATTATTAGTATTTTTTTAATCTTGTTCAAAATGTGCGTTTGATTTTTAGGACGAAGGCGACACATATAAGTCCTCAAAAGTTTCTTCCGACGAGGGACAAATTCTTGCCAAGTATATTTCTAGGACTAGCATACTGAGAAAGGAATATGGAGACGCTTGCTTGAAACTGGTTGTTAGAAAATGTTACAAGGTAAATATTTAAAACATTGAGCCTCAACTACATTCGAGAGCAATGAATCCGGGTCACATAAAGATATCTGAAAATCTGGGAAGCTAATAATGTTAGTTTAGTAAAATAAATTGTGTTTAATAGACAATTAAATAGGTACTCCTTAAATGACAGTAATAAAACTTCTTGGTTGTTGTAAAGTTATGCCATTAAAAATGGCACTAAACCAAGACTAAATCCCCTGTAAGAAACCTGGGAGTACAGTATGCCAAACTGCATAACCGCAGAAATGGCAGCACGTAGAGGTAACAAAAGGTATTAAAATTTGAGAAAATTGTAAAGTTGTAGAAAAATATGGTGTTTTTCTGTTTTTGTTTTAAGATGAGATTGGTTATTTATTTTTTGAATTTTTTTATAAATATAATACAAAGTGACAAATAAATTTTATTACTTTCATTTAAGGAGTATTTCATTGTCTAATAGACACAATTTATTGCATTCTTAGCTTCTGAGATTTTCAAGTATCTTTATGTGACCCGGATTCATTGCTCTCCAGTGTAATATCTAGAAACAGCTTTCGCCCACTGCTTCACTCGCGTGAATGTGGATTTTGTTAATCAATTTACTATAACATAATTGCAAGGATGAATTTGAAGATTTTTACGACAAATTCTCTAGAACTGCTTGTGTTCAGTCCTTCGTACCAAGTGATGCGTCTTTCCTTTACACCCCAATCATAGTAAAACCTTGTATTTGTGGTGTAAAGGCTATAATACTTACTACCAGGCGACAGTTACGCTTGTATGTCAACTTGTTAGTGAATACAACCTCTATGAATTTTGTTCCTAAGGCTTGCAAAGCAGTATATAAGACTGTATGCCGTCGTAACTGCAAGGATGAATTTGAAGAATCTTACGACAAATTCTCTAGAACTGGTTGTATTAAGTCCTTCGTACCAAGTGATGCAATCAAGCAATTGAACCAAATATGTACGGATGTAACTAACTGTACTTCTATCTATTACGACAAATCTTCTAGTGAGACAGTAGAGTCGAAGGAGGAAAAGAAGACGAATAAGAAAAAGAAAAAGAAGAAAGCAGTGCTACGAGGGCAATACTTTCGATTTAATAGTGAGAGTTTCCAGAATGTTATAATCTATTGGTAGGATCACCCAGAAATGCCAAAAGAATATTCCTACTTCAGTTCGTAGGTTAATGTGAAATATAAATACAACTAAATTAAAAAATCTCTCTTGCATTGAAAATGAAATGTCATACATTAAAGGTTGGGACATACAGCGGGCGGGGCGGGACTGTGACGCGGCATGAGCAGGACGTAATGTACTTAGTTAATAAAGAAGATGTCACAATGTCACACAGCGCCGTCGCTCTCGGTGTTAGTACATTACAACCGCTCCCGCCGCGTCACCGTCCTACCCTCCTCCTGTCTTTGTTTTTTTTCTTTTTACGTGTGGAAACCCCCTCGGGCCGTCACCCCACCCGGGTTTTCAGTGGGGCGGTGTGTCGAAACCGAACCGACTAAAACCACACGGTGTGCCGTACTGCGCCTTAAATAGGAGGGATCCGGGAACAGCTTTATTAAGATATCCGGATCCCCCCTAGCGCCTGCCCGCTAAGCGCGGGCACCACCTCCAGGTAACAACCTCTCAATTAGGCAACGTCCAGGCACACGCGGACGCCACCTCCTCGCGGGGGGCCACTACAGCGGGTGAAGGGGAAAACCCGTCCCTTCTACCCGCGTCCATAACTCTCTAACCGCCATAACCCTCTGAGGGCGCCAGAGGCGCGCCCTATTCAGGGCAGTCAGAGCTCCCGCCCACACCGGTGCACCGTACAGTGCCGTTGACCGGACAACCCCCGTGTACAGCCGTCTTGTAGCGACACTGGGTCCGCCCAAATTAGGCAAGAGTCGCCCAAGGGCGGACGCAGCGCCGACCAGCTTCGGAGCAAGCTGTCGGAAGTGCTCGTCGAAGAGCCACCTACCGTCGAGGATCAGGCCCAGATACCTTATGTGGGCCTGAAACCCTTCCCCCGCCCCCCTGTCTGCCCCAACCTTAAAAGTAAACAATATGTATGTATTTTTGTTACAATGGCAAAGGTCCGACGTAGGTACAAGGTCTTTGTGTTTAACCCCGAACCTTTAAGCACAGAAATATGGACACTTTAATTAATGTCCCAGAATATTAATTGAGCGGCGACAGCGTAATGTAATAATAATTACTTGACACATCTCACACACGGCCGTCTGATCCCAAACTAGGCAGGGCCTGTACTATGGTAACCAGACTGCCGATAAACATACTCATATATTTCTAAACACATACATATTATACAGGGTGTATTTGAAAAAGGAACACTTACTCACTGAAAGGGCATGACTCTAGCATACCGTTACAATAGGAATTTTTAGAAAAAACCCATCCGTTTATTATATTATATAACCCATGTTACCAGTAATATACAGGGTGTATTTGAAAATAGAATCCTTACAGGGTATGACTCTAGGATGCAGTTACAATAAAAATCCATGAAAACTAACTTCGATTTTTTTCAAGTTACTTTTTATGGATTTTCTCAAAAACTGAGTGGATAGTCCCAAAATAAAAATACGTACCATTTAAAATCTTTAACTTAACACGTTCCACCTGCTTTTATTAGAAACCGAGGTAAAAATACTTGTAAATTTAAACGATCATAACTTGTAAACGGATAGTTTTTTTTTTGTAACTGCATGCTAGAGTCATTCCCTTTCAATGATTTGAGTACCAAAGTGTTCTATTTTTAAACACAGGGTGTATATATTTTTTAATAAGGCAGGGAGATTTACGTTCAAAAATGTATATTTTTTTTTACAATTAATAAAATCTGTTTTAGGCATGCAAAAACGCGATAAAAGTGATATGCCGACGTTTTAATTGCAAGGGTGAGTTCAAAGGGACGTATAACAAGAACTATAAACAGAAATGCGATGCTTTATTCGCCAATGTGGCGATACGAACTGCTGATGAAAGTGAGATTATTTTTACTTTTTAATTTTTTTTTGAGCGTAGATCTCTCTACTGATACCCTCCTTGCACCTAGTATTAAAAATAAAACAAGTCTGTTATCTTTTAGTTAGGTTTAATCTTCGACTTGTCGAATTTTATTATTTATCCGTTCGAATTATTTTTATTATAAATATATTATATATGCATAATTGTAAAGAAACGATACCATTAATACATAGGCTGCACTAAAAGTATCGGGAATGGAATATTTCCACTATTCCTATCGTATTAAAATCTTTTTAATTGAAAACTCCTTGGTTTTAAAAATCGAATACCATTTATGTATTTAAAAAAAAAGATTCTCGGTCTTCTCACAAGGTCTTCTCAAACTTGTTTAGTCGTTGAGAAAATGGAATTGACTCGAGAAAATTCAAGGGTGATGATTTATCATGACTTTCGAAGCGGTTTAACGCAAAAACAGTGTGTTGACTGGATGCTTTCTGCATTTGGTGATGAAGCGCCATCAAAAACCACAATTTATCGCTGGTTTGCTGAATTTCAACGTGGACGTGTCAAGCTCAGTAATGATCCCCGTCAAGGTCGTCCAAAAACTGCAGTCACCCAAGAAAACGTTGATGCTGTGCGTAAGCTGATTGAGGAAGATCGACATGTGACATACCGCGAAATTCAGACAAATTTAGACATTGGCATGAGTCAAATATAAATAATCTTGCATAAACAATTAGGTGTAAAAAAGTTGTTTTCCCGATGGATACCGCATTTGCTCTGTGAAGAGCAAAAAGCGGCTCGCGTTACTTGGTGCGTCAGAACTCTCGAAAGATTCCACGCAGGATCCTCAAATGCTGTATACAACATTGTATCAGGTGACGAATCCTGGATATACGCGTACGAACCCGAAACAAAAAACCAGTCACGAGTTTGGGTGTTTGAAAATGAGTTAAAGTCAACTAAAATTGTTCGTTCACGGAGTGTTGCAAAAAAAATGGTGGCCACGTTTGTCTCCAAAACCGGCCTTGTTGCGACTATTCCTCTTGAGGGACAAAGAACGGTTAATGCAGAATGGTATGCCAGCATTTGTTTGCCACAGGTCGTTTCCGAACTCCGTAAAGAGAACTGCAACCGCCGCATCATCCTCCATCATGACAATGCGAGTTCTCACACCGCGCACAGAACAAAAGAGTTTTTAGAGCAAGAAAACATAGAATTATTAGACCATCCGCCGTACAGTCCCGACTTAAGCCCTAATGATTTCTATGCTTTCCCTAAAACAAAGAATAAATTGCGTGGTCAGAGATTTTCATCACCTGAACAAGCTGTGGACGCCTACAAAACGGCCATTTTGGAGACCCCAACTTCCGAATGGAATGGTTGCTTCAATGATTGGTTCCATCGTATGGAAAATGTGTCAAATTTCGCGGAGAATACTTCGAAAAGCAATAAATACATTTTTAAATAGTAATGTTGTGTCACTTTCTTGATTCCCGAAATTTTCAGTGTAGCCCTCGTAATAATAATAAAAAAAACTTTACACCAAAAAAGTATAAATAATTTATTGTAAGAAAGAGACTTGGATGCTTTGTTTTTTAGTCTGAATAACTGACAGTTAACTTCCGAATAAATTTACTTGGAGATTGTGAAACAAGCCCTCAATATACTTATTATGCAATAACTGAACTATCAGTATTAGTGTAATATAACTATTAGTAATCTTTCAAAAAATGTACTAACTGTTGACGGGTGATCCTACTTTTTAAACACTTTCTTTCTATCTTTCTTCAAGTGACACGACGTGCTCATTACGTGCAACTTCAATTATGTATGTAAAATTCCTGGCTTAAGGTAAAAATTCTTTGGTGAGCATATTCGCAGCGGTTATACGAATGCTTTATAACATTAAAAACAGATGTAAAGATGACTAGCAAAATTATTTAAAATATGCAATATTCTTCCGGCTAAACTAAAACATAAATAGCCATGGGTTTACCCAGCTTTTAGACCGATGGGGGGGGGGGGGGGTTGGCAAAATTTATAGGTCCAGGGGGGCAATCAAACATAAAAAAAAGGTTCAAAAATACGTAATCGTTCGTAAATAATCGACTCCTGCGCATGTAGTACCAAAGAACCTTTACCGAACTGAGTAAACGTAAAAGCTACTTTGCGGCACAATATTAATTTAATAATAAGCGGATTAATTCTCAATATATTTTTAATATTTTGATCTATGTTGTAGTTAATGAGAATACACACGGATATTTGACGGCAGTCTGTCAACCGCCGCGGGACGATACGGTAATAAATATTTGATAATCATTTCACTAATTTTCTTTACATACATACATACATTCTTTACATTACATAAGTCAACGCAATCAAAAGATACGGCCATTTAAGCCTTAGATTTGACCAAATTTCAATTCGCAGGTAAACCAAAACCTATAGGGTACTTCCCATTGACCGAGAATCATGAAATTTGGTATGAGGCAAGGTGTCACAGCACAAATAAAGGGAAAAATCCGAAAGTCGTTAATTTGTTGTTACGTCTGTCTGTCTGTCTGTGTGTCTGTCAATAACCCTTTCCTCAGGTACTAGTTTAGGTATCAAGTTGAAATTAACATCAAATAATTATGTCAGCGGTCTATGCTTGCGAAAATTAACTTTGAATGTTCATAAGCGCGATCATTATTGCCTCGCAATAGCACACGGCCGTGTGGCCATAAGTGTGTCGAGGGTTACCTCTTAAATACCTATATCTTTTTATAAAAAAAATCCTGTGTAAATGAAGTACTTAACGCTTAATTTTTATTTCAAATGTTTTAGTATGCAGATATCATACATGTGTTTTATTTTTATATAAAGATAAACAAAGTCTTCCCTTTTCTAAAATCTCGATTACTAAAGTGTATGGTCTAAAATATTCTAAATCTTATAAAAAGTTTTAACAAATAATTTGAGGGAAACACGGGCAAATAGGGTTATAATTTTTTAAATTTCATAAATAGTGCTGCTGGGTTTTTTTTCTCTTCATTTTAAGCTTTAATTCATACTGCACATAAACAACCATGTTAATTTTCACTGAATTTTACAGTATTCAAAGAATACATCAATACAATCTCGAATTACGTTTTTTGTCCTTTAAAAATAAAACCGTGTGCAATGGAGTTGCTGGCAACCCATTGCGCGTGAATAAGGTCCGCTGGCGGACCAGCGGCTGGTAGGTATTTAGCGCGCACAAGTACATCAAGTGACATAGGCTTGGTTGCGGATTCAAACCTCATATCAAAATTATTAAGTTTATGATTTCTTATTTTTTTGGTTTTACAGCGAAGCCTCTTGAGTAACGAACCAACGACCAACACAACAGAGTATGAAAAAAGCCTCCATATTCTCAGAGATAAATATGAAAAAGCTTGTATCAAAACATCTCGAGAGAAATGCAAAGATGCATGCACGTTTTCTTATACTAAAGCTTGCGAGAAAACCAAATGTAATAAAAAAAAAACTAAATATTTTAGTAAAGAATGCAGTCGACACTGTAAAATATCTTTTAAATCTGAAGTTAAAAGTAAAAAGAAAAGTTCTAGTAGTTCCGGTAGTTCAAGTAGCTCTAGTAGTAGTAGTAGTGGCAGCTCCGACAGTGATTGAATACCTTGAAGAGTTTATGGCTACGGTTGTTCGTTCATTAATCATAATTATATAAAACATTCAAACTTGCTATTTTATTTACTTGTTATTATTAAAGGAACATGGTGTTGTGTGCATGGGCTCGTGGCTAACTGGTAAACGAGTAGGTTAGCACATTACAAAGTTAAGTAACACTAACCAGGTCAGTCTAGGATGGGTGACCATTCTTAATACATTGAGACCTCTCCGTGCCTCGGAGAGCACGTTAAACCGTCGGTCCCGGGTGCCATACAAACATCTGTGGCATACGTTACGGGGTAGTTGGAGCTCTAAAAAGTTCGACAACCTGGTCTAACTACAGAACTTCGATAGCGCCTAGTACTTGGGTTGTGGAGGTCTGATGGCAGTCGCTTCACTTAAAATATCAAAGTTCTGCCGTTTCGTAGTTAGACTGAAAGCCGACCCCAACTTAGTTGGGAAAAGGCGCGGAGGATGATTAGAGGAACATGGTGTGACGTTTCTTTCTCCTCTTGTTATTGAAGTTCGGAAATTGTATATATTATGTTACCCGCAAAGCATATAATCCAGTCATTGTATAAAATACCTAGTCATTGTACACAGTTACCTATCATTTATCTTTTATCATCATATACCGTTTCTAGGCAATGTATGTAATGCCTAGTTACTGTATTAAATTTTCGAATAGAATCGATTAGAGTCAGCCTGAGACGACCGCCTGGACGATCTGGTCGAAACGTCAGGCAAATCAAATGTATGTACATTTTTATGACAACGAGCTTACTTCACTAGTAGTGGATTCGTTATCAGATAGCTATGGTATACTTACACAAGAGGTCGGCTCCGTACTCGCAGTTGGCCAGGTGATCAAACTTGGCAGTCAATATGGGTAGTAACACACCGTTGATGTATCCCAGGGAGGTAGATGTCTTCAGATGCGTGCCGCGAAGATGTGCATATTTACCCTACAAGAAATATTATTGCTGATAAAGTTATTTAAAAAAAAAAAAATTAAATTTTCTAATTTTTCGTAATTCATGAGAACCTTCTCCTGACAATAACAAACACAAAAAAAAGAATTAGCCAAATCGGTCCAGCCGTTCCAGCGTGATGCCGTCACTAAGGGAAATAGGGATTCATCCCACTAATATTATAAATGTGAAAGTTTGGACGGATGGATGGATGGATGGATGGATGGATGGATGTTTGTTACCCTTTCACGCAAAAACTACTGAACCGATTGCGATAAAATTTGGTATGTGGAGCTGGAGACCTTTATTAACGCATAGGCTACTTTTTATTCCGATATTCCCACCGGGTCGGGTCACTTACGCCGGTGAAACCGCGGGGCGCTGCTAGTATATTATGAATTTTCTAACAGTTCATGTAAGTGCACCAGACGTGTGTGTTTATATTTAAGAGTTGCTTAAATCCTTAAACCAATATGTACCTATAGGCAACACTCAAATTGAACTTACAACAGGCAGGTTGTTTGTTTGCCTTCATGGTGTAAAAAATACGTACGTCTTGTAAATTCATTATAGTATGTCCAACATCATCGGCCACGTTGTTGAAGAATGTCAGCATGGAAGTTCTGATGAACTCGGGGCAATTTTTGACAAGGGACTTGGCGTCAATACCCTTGACGAGGACTTGAAGACAGCGCACTGTGATGCGCACGTCGGGACCGAACGCCGCTAGTCTGTGAAAAGAATTATATTGATTTATACATAGTAATAGAGAAAGATACCAAAAGAGAGTAGAAACCAATTCACTCGTCAACCCCTGCAATAGACACTAATAAATATTTTTGCTTTGGGAGCGTTTGCTTAGTAAGTCACTTTGGCATGGGTAAAGAATTTGAATAAAAAACTATCCAGAAAAATATATTGCTTTTTAATACTTCAGATATCTTAAGTACGTCTATTTGTGGAGTGTTTGGTGAAAGTAGATGAAATAATATCTCATTAAATGAAAATATGACTACCGCTCTTAAGCGTAAAGTCATTTTACTTAAACTCAAAACTTTCAAACATGCATTTATAAATTCTGTTAACAATTAAGCCAAGTCATGAGCACTGAGTTCAATTCCTCGGTGTGGCAAAAAACTTATTTTTCTAGTAGAAGATTCTCATTAGTAGCACAGTGACTGGCAACGGCATTAGATTGGCTAACTATTAATATATATACTATAAAAATCTGCCGCCCTAGGCTTCAGCCTACTCAGCCTGAGTATTCTTTATTTCAGATTTTAGGAGCGGCAAATTTGGGGCCTACATTATTTTTTTATGTCTTGTCCTGGGGTAGACCGACCGGTAGGGGCGGCAAAACTTTAATAGCCTACTGGCGGCAAATGTGTAATTCTGCCGCTGGTAACACGTAATAGTTAGATAACCTAATGCCGTTGCCAGTCAATGTGCTACTAATGAGAATCTTCTACTAGAAAAATAATTGGTAAATCCGCCATTGCGTGGGACCCAAAATCTAATTGACGAAAGGTGGTAATGTGAACTGGTACATACACACAGGTTTACCGCTGGCTTCGCGTTGGCTTACCGCTACATACACAAGCTCGAGCCTATATAACATTCAGTTGGCAGAAATATCCTTATTACCTCATAACCATAGGTATATTTTGTACACGAAAAACTTACAAAAACCTCTTTCTGTTTGTACTTATCACAAGACAATAGTCAGTTCATCATAAAATGCGAGATTAAGGAGTTATAGTCATTAGTTTCATTTGGCGCTACGCAATGTACGCGGTATTCTTTTTGTGCAGTACGGTGAATGATCTTCAGCGTTCGGCGCCGTCCAAGCAGCTGATTGCATGAATGTTGTTTAATTGATTACATTGCATTGGGTATTTATTAATTTTCTTTCGGTAAAATGTTGTTTCCTGATTGTGACATCACTTTTAACCCAAAAAAAATTATGAATTTTCCGGCAGAAAATTCCAATGATTTTTGACTCAGAATTATGGTCTGAATACACTATTTCAATATTCGGTACGGTGTTTCTTACACTCTCTATATATTTATCTGTAAGTATTCATGTGTGCGTATGTTTGTGTATTTTTTTTTTTTATATTATAGGGGGCAAACGAGCAGGCGGGTCACCTGATGGTAAATGTGACTAACGTCGCCCATGGACACCTGCAACTCAAGAGTCACAAGTGCGTTATATTGTAGAAAATACGTAGTTATATTGTAATAAATTATATTCGTATGTTAATGTAGTATAATAAATTGTATTTGTATTGTAAATTATAACTTTCTTTAAGAAATTTTGTTCTGATACACCTGCCATGTCCCTCACTGAACCACCCAAAGGTTAACTGGTAGATAATGCCATGTGGCATTAAGTCCGCCCCGTGCAATGTAAACTGTTGGCAGTCTTATACAAATTAATAGTAAGTTAGTTGACTTTTGTAGATTCTATCGTATTTGGTCATTAGTAATTATTCCTACATTGTAAGTAGCTAAAAGGAAGTCTGTACCTAAAACCAAGAGTCTAGACCTCACCTCACCCAAGTAAAATTCAACATCTGTTTTTCTCACCTGGATCTCAACAAACTAGCCAGTTTACAAAACAGCGCCGCAACCATCTCCTTCTCCTTTAAGCTGGCCGCTCCGACGTTGTTCGTTGCTGTTGCCACCGCTATGAAGTAGTTACGATGTGTAGAAAAGTATTTCTCCATCAAAGGCAACACCACCTATAGTTCCAAATAGTTCCGTATTAGATCTGTTTTTAAATCAATCAATCAGCTTCAAAATTCAATCAAGCTATTTCAGAGTGACATGATTGCTTAGTCGATATGATGAAAATTGACAATTCTTAAATGCATTTTTCAGCGCTGTTTTGAGTATTATGTATCTAAAATAAAGGAAATCTTTATTCATATACCACATACAGACAGACAGAAAAAAATTACTTTTGTTAGCTTGATAATTTTAAATCTCAGTAACTTTTTTGTTTGCTTAAAGTACTACTACTAAAATACTAACTACTAAAATATTTACTTTATGTACTTCTTTTACCGTAGAATTAAGGTAATGTTCCGATTTCTTTTAATTATAAACTTTATTGTATATGGTGTTAATAAATTAGCGTTTAATTTTGTAGATGAATGAATATAGATTTAGTAGAACGTGTATTAAAACATTTCTTCATATTCGTCTGCCAGTTGGCAAACGAAGTGATCGAGTGAATTCAGAGTAGAATGAACAAAATAGGAACTTTATTTATAAATCGGTTCGGTTCAGTAGTTGCAAGGTGTAAGTATTGTTTTGTAAAATCTTTACAAAACAATAATTTATATATATTTATTATATATTTATTATTATTATAATTTATAAATATATAATATTTTGGAACGAAGTGTCTTATCGCACGTTACTCTTCAGACGCTAGCAGGATGAGGCGCTAGACGGAAAAAAGTGTTAGCGCAACGAAAAATGCTGATCGCGAGTTGATTTATTTTATTTACGCCATCTGTGGATTCTGCGCGATACTATTGTAATTTTATGTTGGTTGTATACTAATTATCCATATATTAGTTCTGTCAACTTTCACAGATGGTGCAATTTTAATTTCGAGTTTTTACAATATTTACTATATTTTTATACAATTTAATTAAACCATTAAATATATTTATATATTATAGCGAAAAAAACTTCGTTCTAACCGGGTATCTCAAAGACACTTCATGCGTTTTTTTTTTATTACAAAACAGATTATTGCAATAATTAAAGTCAAATTTTTTGACCAAGAGGTCAAACAACTACACCTACTGGTCAAAAAAAAATTGCACAGTAAGTGCTCATTCATAAACTTTAATCATTTGTACGCATTTTTTAAATTATGTGCTAACACTAGTAACAGCTTGTGATGTTTTAATGTGTAAGTTTCAATATTTCCAATATAGATTTAATAATAACAATTAAATTGAATAGTCTCGCAATTATATTTTACTCGTAACGGCATTTAAAGCGTTTCAAATGAAATGTGAAATTTTGCTAAATACAATACTCATACTAGTGACAATTATAATGCATGTGACTTGGCACTTTACTAGTGATAACATAATTGAATCAGCATAGGTTTTTTCTAACGTGATGTCTAATGATTGTACCTTCTTGAAATATTTCAGTTCCGACTTGTGTTGCTTGTAAAATTAATGGAAAATAAATGAGTCATTATAATAACTTGAATTTTAAATTAGCATTCATTGTTGATATTGGTTGATGAAGGGAGGATAAAATAAGACTAATTTCATAAAAATAATTATACCACATTGCCACGTTAATCCCAATTTGATCATTGTTTTGTGTTATGTGAGAGACAAAGGATATTTTTTCTTGTGCCTTTGCTCGAAAAAAAAAAAACACCATAATAAAGCATATTCTGAATTTAAAATTTTCAAGGAAATAGGTACATCTAAAATAAACAATTAAAGCGTTCAAATTTGGAAAAAACAAAATGGATTTGAAAGTCATGTCGTTCTAAATTCAAAGGTAACGTATTTATTAGGCTAACATTGAATGCTTTGCTAGAGAATGTTTGTCTAGTATTTTTTTTTCTGTAAGAAACAGATATCAAACTGTTCTGTCTAGAACTCTAGAGTCTAGATTTCAGATTCACTTTCAGATTGTTAAATATCGCAGTGCAAATTTAGACTGTGTGGTACGATGTTCAGCGCTTTTTACCTGTGTCAAATGACATTAGAAATATTAATCGAAAATTGACAGGCATTGTGGAAATTATATTTCAAATATTTGGTATGTAAGATGATTTATAACATCAACCGTATATCAGCAGTAGATGCGGATTTATTTGAAACATATTTTAAACTTATTTTTAACATTAATAGTTTTTAACTTTATTTACAAATTAAACACTCTTACCTTAGAAAAGAATTTAATATCCCTTGTACTAGTTTTAAAACTAGTTCTTCTACTGAATGTTGTGGACGGTTTCAACAATTTCATATTAATTGTTGCCCTGTCAATATACTGAATCAGTTTCTCGAGCAGCGAGTAAGCGAATCTCAATTCTATTGCTACGCCCGTAGTGGTTTGTTCTGTACTGTCGGTCACTTTGCTTGGCCGGTGTAACTTGTAGCCTTGGTACTGAAGGTATTTGAGGAACTCCTGTGAACGTTCGCGGTCTTTTTTCTTTTCTTTGTCTGTGAGGAGGTCGTAGGGCACTAGTTGAGGGTGTATTCCACCTGCGCAGGGGAGAAAATTATTTAATAAAAGAAAGAGAGTAGAAATTTAAGTAGTTATCGATAATATGTATTTATCTGGAGTTTTACTATAACATACACTACTTACATAACTATAAATTTAAAACACCCCCGACTCGATAATCCCTTCAACGGTTACAAAATGCCTTACATCATTTTGGAAAAGAGCTAATACTCTTACACTGCTGGACCGATATTAACCAAACATATAACCCAATGAAAAAAACCGCATCGAAATCGGTCCATCCGTTTGAGAGCTACGATGACAGACACACACACACACACAGACATCGACGTCAAACTTATTATATAAGTTACTAGCTACGCCCCGCGGTTTCACCCGCGTAAGTCCCTCGTTAAGTTTTCTTTTTTGTGCAAACTTCACATAAACCATCTACTAAATAGTCCGAACAAAGCCTAAACGTTTGGATAGGTGAGCCCGTTCTTGAGTTATAAAATTACAACGAAAAGTGGCATTGATTTTTATATATATGGATTATAAGGCATTATTTAATTGCAGTGTCAAAAGGTCAATTTCACTTCATAAGCTTCTTGAGTCTTTAACTTACAGTTAGTTTAACGTACGTTTAGTTTAATTGTGAACATTATTAATTCAAGGAATAACAATTTATTTATTTACACATAACACATAGACGGACTTAAAGCCTAAGTCTTTCTCTACCAGTCATTCTTTGGGAGATGCAGAAAAATGAAAGTATGTAGGTGCATTTCAAACATGTTGATGAAACAGGATTTTGCTATGTGTATTTTACAACTCTCTCTCACTCACCTCCGTTGGTAACAAGTTCTTCTTTCTTCTTCTTCGCCCAGATGTCGTGGGCGTTCTCCGCTAACCGCTCAGCCATATTCTGCATTTCTCTTGACAGAGTCAGGTTGGTCATGTCGACAGGATGGGGGTTGTAGTTGAATGGTGTAGCTGAGTCCGTCTGGTGGAAGATTGGCAAATGTTTAGTAAAAGAATTACGTAGGTAAGTCTTTGATAGAACAGTATTTTACCGAGATTCAATACCGCAAGTGACAGTGAGTCTTAAAAATCATTTTTTTTATTGCCCCTTTTCTATTTATAGATGCGTTATTGTTATTTTTTTTTTTATGATATAGGGGGCAAACGAGCAGACGGGTCACCTGATGGTAAATGACTACCGCCACCCATGGGCACCTGTAACCCGAGTCACAAGTGCGTTGAGCGAAGTCGAGCCGGCCCATACGTGCCGAAGCATGGCTCTCCCACGTTAAATTAATGTTACGAAGTGTTATTGTTGATAGAAATAAAACTTTGATATCTAAAGAATTAAACTGTGATGTTTTGAATGTATTACCTATCGATGGATGTCGAATAACAATGAACAAAAATGGAATAACTCCAAACCAACGATGCTCGTCTAAAATTTAATAAATTTAATTACAAAACACAAGTGTGTGAAACAATATCTAATAAAAACACAATGTGTGTTCAAAATATTTAACATTTACACATTATATATTGAGAACTACATATTAATCTAAAAGTACTAATATGAAGACACCCAAGAAACATGAACATTTACACAACTTAGTGCATTACTTCTAAATATATTACCAAAAAAATAAAATAAAAAAATCTTTTAATCGACATCTGGTTGATTAATCTTGAAAGAACTGTGACAACACAACATACATAGGTACTAATTCTAATTAATCCAATACATGCGTATCATTTATATTTAATTTCATAAAAAAAAAATTATAGTTTATAAAAATATATGTAGAGAGAGAGAGAGAGAGAGAGAGAGAGAGAGAGAGAGAGGGAGAGAGAGAGAGAGAGAGAGGAAGAGAGAGCGAGAGAGAAGTAGAATAAGTAGGTAATATAACTACGTCATTCAGGGCGCATTTTCATAAGAAGCTGATTTGACTATTAACATACGATATGCTTTATTTTATTTATTTATTGATATAAAACAATAGTAAGTTTAACAAAAATAATACATATATGATTTATCATCAGATACGTTTGAAAATTGTACAATATAAATTAGGTAATACATATTTTTGTATTACAAAACAATTGTTACATCGTTTTAGTCAAACTCGCGTAATTAGTGAATGCGTCCATAACACAGGAAAAAGAAATTAATCAGAACAAAATACACCAAATAATAGTATGGCATATTGAACTCACCAGTACATCGGGTGGGCGCTGTGCGTTGCAGGGATATGAAAATAACACACACAGTCAAGTGGGGAAGGGACATGCCAAGTGACATCATAATCATTCATTCATACATTCACTCATTTGTTCAAGTGTCAAAATGTCGTTAAATTGTTTTACGAATTCAAATCTTGAACTGTAACTTTTTATTTAAAAAAAGATATATATTGCTTTATTATTATAAAGCAATATATATCTTTTTTTAAATAAAAAGTTACAGTTCAAGATTTCATTTAGATTTTATCAGGATCAGGAAAAGCACTGATTTGCCAGAGAGAAAAAAAAATATATAAAACAAAATTTGGTAAGTTATAGCGCTTTTCCTGATTATAACTCAAACACAATATTTTACATGAGCAAATATAAAATACAGTAGGTATGTAAGTAGGACTTTAATAGAAAAAAGAGTTTAAACCTTTTATAGAATAATAGTAATTTTAATATATTTATTATTTGGAAAAAAACACGTATACAATCGGTGTGAACTCTATCTAGGCTGTGTGCTTACATCCAAATTAAATGAAAAAAATGTAAACAAATTATACATGAGTAGGTACCGTTTCCTTTTCTGTTTTGTCCTCTATTTCCTCCTGAGCGCATGCAATACATAGAATGTAATGTACAATAATGTACATGCAACATTTCCTTGTTACAAGACTTTCACGGTTTGTAAGCCTATTAAATGTATAAATCGACGTTGCACCCAATTTCGATCGGATTGCACAGATTATCGCACATTTCAATCGAAGTCTGGTAAACAAAAAAGGTATCGTATCGATTTATAATCTAACACGCATTATATCCTTGTTAATATTAAAATAAATAGTATATGGATTTGAAATTTCTGTACACGAATTTGGAATTATTTTATATATAAATTCACTCAACCTCAATACATTAGTCAAAGCTTGTTAAGCTTTGACGCCTTTACTAACACAAGTCAATTTGTTTTCAATAATTTTGAAAATATTTCCACCATTCACTTCATAATGTAAATACTTGCTATCACCTTTTTTAATCTCATAAATTCAAAAAATAAACTTACGCCTCCAGACTTGGACTGTCTCCTCATAGAACTTCGGTTGGTACTGGGGATGTCTACTTCGGAATGTTCCACCGACCACCCGATAGCGAGGAGAGCCTTCAGAGACTCACGAACTGGTTCCTTGTATCGCTCTTTCTCCTACAAAACAAAAAAGACATAACTTATTTATGAGGAGGAGCACAATGAGATGTTCTTTCAACACAAAGTGAAGATCACTGTTTTAAAATGATCTAATAGCCACGTCATTATTGATGTAACTAAAAAAACGTACAAGTAGAAAAATATAGGAACTAAAATCGGTTCCATCAAGACGATTGTCTGGTGAGTGTCTACTTAATAGGTGATATGTGACACGACTGATGGCTAGTCGTGTAAAATTTTATAGCGCGACACAGACTCAGTTGCGTAAAGTAGTTTGCCAGACATTCGGTAGATGGAGCTGGTGATACGCCCATGATTGATATTAACAATTCATTGAATTTTGTACTTTGGGCTACCTTGGATGTTTGGGCTACCACTCGTAGTTTTATTTAGACTGTTGCTGTTTCGTATGCCAAGTACAATCACAATATTTGGATTAAGGAAGCTTATACTAACGTAATCATTTAACATGTTGTAGGGCTTTAGTCTCGGATGAGACTTCTGTGAGTCCGACCAGGATTCTCCGTACACCCACGCGTTCTCGATCTTTCTTGAAGCCCACGCATCGTGATAATGCTCCGAGAACTTCTGTACTATGGTGTTTAGGTCGTTGTTTAACGCTACGGACGACGTGTTGATGGGCTGCGGGTCGTATTGTGGGTTGTCTGAACCACCTGGAATCAAGACTTACAGTAAGGCATTTACTCTAGATGTCATATTTATCATTACAGTAATGGTAAAGAAATGTGAACGTTTAATCTTTTGCAGGTAATAATTACAAATCATTAATAAATCGAAGTACATAATTAAAGTTATAGACTTAATGATACCATTGAGGTAGGAAACAAGCACACGATTCGCCTGATGGTAACCTCTTACCACTAGTTTGACCTTACGTTTCCTTGCCATCTTTTTACTATAAAAACAAAAGTAGTTAAAATATTACAACGCTAAACTTCCGTATGTGTAAGTACTTTAAATTACTTTAAACACACTTAAATAAATATCAACTCTGCCAACTACGCAATAAAATAGAAACTAGTTTGCACTGCAACACTCTGTTTATATGAATGTCACCAGTGAGGTGCACTTTTACTCCGCAGTAAATCAGAACTACAAATCAACAACAAATTTGTCTATCTCTAAAATAGTGACGTCATACGAGATAAAAATAAATATGCAAAACTTCAATCTCTCGATAACAGTACTTTTTTCTGGATGAAAGCTACCCTCTATCCTTTACTGTAACCCCGGCAACGTGTGTGCAAAATTTCAAGATGATCGGATACCTACATTGATTTTTATACAATAAATTAGAACTCATTATATTCATAAGCCGTAATATGTACTTGTAACAGCAAAATGAAGAACTATTAATGGATCTTACCTGTGGTCGTCTGTTCCTTGCCGTAGAACTCATCATCGTAGTTCTTGGAGAGAGAGTAATCAGGTGGCAGAGCACAACCTGCAATTATAATAAATTATTACTGCAACCATAACTAATTATCCCTTACGGTACAAATTAGAAATTAGAGTGTCTTTGTTATTGTTATAAATATGTTTATATCGGGACCCATGTCATCTCCTATTTTTTATATCTCTCTCTCTAAAGGCTAACCTTTTAATATCGGCAAAACTTTCCCTACAGCGTGCTCAGACAACGTTCTGATAACACAAATAATAGAATATTTTTATATTCAGGCATACATTAATTAATAGTACAATAGATGGCTGACTCTAACAAGATGTACAAATATCCACCAACTGGCAGAACGAATGAAGGAAGATCAAAGGCCAAAAACACTCTAGAGTAGAAGTATTATCGAAACGTCGTACCGAAGAAAGGAGGCACGACCCTTTCGACGATCATGATAACAGGTATCATATTATTGATCCCTATGTGAGCAGCGTAGATATCGTTTTTGGACAACAAAAGGCGAGAGGCGCTCTATCGCGTCTTGGGTAAGAGAAAGTGCAAAATCAAAAAGTGAAATCAAAATCATTTAGTTCAATTAAATTAATTAAAGTTATTTTTGAACTTTCAGGAGTAGAAGTCAGTCGTGAAGCTAGTTGTCTGCAGATCGTATGGAGAAGAACAGGCAAGAAACTCCAGGTGCGCACCGGCAGTTTATTCAGGTTTTTTTGACACTCCTGTCCAGCCTATGGATATGGGAACAGGTTACTACGTGACAGTGACATGAATTATTGGACATTTCCATACCTATAGCAATAAGACAAGGCAGCGCTTTCCCGAAGAGTTCTGGCTCGTAGTCCATCTTGCTGAGCGAGTCGAAGATGTTGGAAAACAGCATCATAGTAAGTCGTTTCTCCTCGTCAGACGAGGCCCCGTAC
Organism: Euplagia quadripunctaria; assembly: GCA_963859945.1. Classification (NCBI taxonomy): domain Eukaryota; kingdom Metazoa; phylum Arthropoda; class Insecta; order Lepidoptera; family Erebidae; genus Euplagia; species Euplagia quadripunctaria. The sequence goes on from OY982585.1 coordinate 6,231,663, forward strand.
AGGCCCTGCCCGCCCGTCGAGCCGTAGTACTTGGCACAGCGCTCGTAGTGGAGGGTCAACAGCTATCGAAGAGATAAACAATATAATGTTACTTAATTGACAAGGTCGTATTGTGGCAATCGTAGGTCGGTAAACAAATCAGTAAGTATTTCGCGATATTGATATTCTCGTTTTTCTTCCTATATTTTATGTAACCAAGCTGGCAAAAAAACACACAACCCGCCTGATGGAAAACGGTTACCGTTGTATATTGCAACATATGTCAATCGCATTGCTTCTTCCCACGGATTTCTAGTGATGTAACTCAATGTCAGCAAAGAATACGACGCTAGTCTGTAGTACTGTTTCACCATAGGTGAAGTTATTAGATCATTTCGAAAGGCTCCAATGTCCGACCTAATTCATTTCGTACAAAGGTTGTCTGGAAGAGATCGCCGTGAGCGATAAGACCGTCAATTGATATACCTGAATGTTTACATTGTTTTTGGATTGTATCTCACTTTAAAGGTGTACAATAAAGAGATAAATAAATAAATAATTTAGAAATATATAAAGAAAACATGGCGATATTACAGAATTATTTTGAACGGAGTATGTATCTTTCCTTAGATCCCAAATGCGATCATGAAAACGATATATCCATATCGCCTCCTGGCAAAAAAGTGTCATATCACAATAAAAAGCGTCATGTCACATGTTAGGGTAGGTAGGTTTTTTTGCCGGGAGGCGATAACCATAAAAACTCTAGACTACAAAAAAATATGTTTTTTGTTATCATCATATAAATATCATCATATATAAAGACTAATCTAACACAACTACTTACTCTAAGAGCCACAGTGGTATACTCGGACAATCTGGACACGTCCACCGTTAGCTTCCTCAACAGTTTCAGCAACATAGAGGGCTGCATCGCAGACGTGAGCGCGACCAGGAAGTCTGACACCGCTTCACGTTGACCCTTCGTTAACATGCGGTTCTTTGATAATCTGAAATAAAAGATGAACGTTAGTAATTAACAACAACAATAGAATGATTACAAAATATATGAAAAAGAAACACAATGCTCTAATCCAGGGTGCCCTAAACTTTTAAGGTAACGAAGTACTCATCAAATTCCTATAATCTCATGGAATCCTACACTCATAAATATATACGTGCGAATATATATGATATAATTTGGGATGGTGTCTGCAAAGGTTTCAAGTACTGCAGTAAACTTTTGTAGTAAAAAAGAAAAGTATTTCCATTTTTGTAGAAATAGTATTTCTATAAACGCGCCAGGGGCCGTATAATTCTTGCTAACTATATAAAAGTAATGGTTCTTCTCAATACATATTTTATGTTATTTCAAAATTATGTTTGTACATTCATACATACTAACTACATTCATACATACTAACTACATTCATACATAATCACGCCGGTAACTTTGGTAATTAAGATGAGAGAATTGGAAATACTAGAGATCGCGTGGTGGTCGAATTTCGACTATGGTTTTTTCATTGGCCAGTATAACTTGAGCTGTCATTGTATAGACTTACTTACCATGACAGGTAATCACAAATTATACTGGACGGGTGTGATTTCATTAAGCCGTTTTCATGTAATTTTTAAAGTTGTAAGACATATTGTTTAAAAATTTTAGCTTTCTGCACTTCTATATATAAACTGTAAATATTCCAAAACTCACGTTACTACGTTCTCGAAATTTTCTCAAAAAGGGATACAAAGAATTCTATTCTCGTATTAATATAATGATATTGAAAGAGAAAGATAGGTAAGAAGTAACTTAACTATGAATATAATAAATTATTTCGCGGAATTCTGGTGACTTTTTCACGGAATCTTTAGGTTTCACGGAACCCAGGGAAGCGCTGCTAATCAACACAAGAGTTATAATTATTCTAATCGGTATTGCAGCTTCAAAACAATCATAAAATTTCAGTAATCATCATGATTTTGAGAATAAAATATTATAATTGGAAGAAAGATTGGAATACTCTTAATGATTAATTTTAATTTTTTTTTAATTAAAATTAATTATAATTGTATTGTCATCATAGGCTGTTAAGACACCAAAATTTTAAGTTAATCAGACCTCTTTAAGTTGTTGAAAATTAAGTTAGTTTCCGTTACATGATAGACGTATAAAGGCCAAAGTAATAAAAGCGTGTCAAAAATATATCTTCTGTTTTTGATTTCTTTGTGTAGTTCTTTCTCAATCGGCACGTTTTGATTTGTAAATATCTGTTTTGTGATTTTTACCGCCATTTTCTGATTCATGGCTGCAAATTTAGATCTATTTTCAGGCTAGCTATCTAGGGTTAACAACTACCAATGAGGTAGGTATCAATCAATTCATCTATGTTTTCAAATAACCACCACTTGTTAGTTTAAATCCATCAAGCCATTGCGTTGTTCGTAGCTTACAAGTATTCTACATACATACGTTTCAAGAAACAATTGAAAACCCAAAAGTATACCCCTTTTTTGTAGTCGTGTAGTCGAATAAAGGTAGGTACCATTTCACTGACCTGTATACTGTATGGAGTGTGGCATCCAATAAGCTGCTGTAGTTCTCAGCTTCGTTGTAAAAGTATGCGTGTTTGATCAGCAGAGGCAGAATAGAGTTGCCGATATAACGGTTCATAGACAACGCCATGTCAGATTCGCAACCGTCATTCTGTTGACAAGAGATAAGTTGAAAGGCGTATAAAACTTGTATTAATATTTTAACAACTATTAGTTTTCATTTTTATTCACTACTCCGCTCATAAGCGTAGTAGCGTGATGTTCAAAACTTAAATCTTTTTCAAGAGCTGGGCTGTCTAACGCATTTTAAAAACCGACCAGGGATTAGCGCGTTCATTCAGGGGTCAATATTCAGATGTCCATATCGTTAATATATACCCATATTTCGCCGATCCTAATTATAATTGTAGGGTGACTAATGTATACTAATATAATAAGCTAAAGAGTTTTTGGAATGAAGTTCTTAACGCACGTTATACTTCAGTACCTCGGCCGATGGCGGCTAGGCGTAAGAAAGTGTTAGCGCAACGAAAAAAATGTTGATCGCGAGTTAATTTAGTTTATTTACGCCATCTGTGGATTCTGTACGATACTACTGTACTTTGATGTTGTTGTATGCTAATTATTCATATATTAGTTCGAGCAACTTTCACAGATGGCGCAATTTTAATTTCGAGTTTTTACAATATTTACCATATTTAGATAAAATTTATTTAATCCATTAAATATATTTATATATAGCGAAAGGAACTTCGTTCCATCCGGGTGTCCCAGAGACACCTCACGCGTTTTTTTTTGATTCTTTGTCCGTTTAAACGCCCTAACTATCAGTCTACTCTACTCTGTAACTATCAATCAGATGTGAATCATTATTTTTGTATTGGGTACATTATTTATTGAGGAAAACTATAGGCTATGTAACATCACGCTACGACTCTTAGTAACGGAGCAGTGACCATAAACGCAGGTGAAACAGGGAAACGGTGTGACGAAGACGATGAGATCAGTCAAGGACTTACCCTGTCCAACATGGTGGCTGCCCTCAGGTCAGGTAAGAAGGCCTCCTCCAGCAGCTTGTAGAACAGCTCTTGTGTTTCAATACCATATACTCGTTCTAAGAACAGCCCAACGCTCTGTTTGTGGCCGGGAATTAGACCTGATGGCATGTCTATGGAAAAGAAGTGGATTGGTTAATAATAATAGTAATAATCCCACGTCCTCCCCTGATGGCAAGCGGTTACCAATGCCTCTAAATACTTATGATATTATACCTCCCATGAACTTCTAATTATCTTTCTTACCAGCAGAAAAGGAAAGCACTACGTACATTGGTACTTTCCTTTTCTGCAGTTCTGTAGTGGTTTAAATCAACTCGACTGTAAAAATAAAATCTAAAACTTTGTAAATTTTGTTTTTAAATAGTCAAAGAATTTACCACCGATTGAGACAACTATATGACGGCACACCGATTATTTTAGTTGGCAACATTGTTAATAAAGTGTCAGAAGTTAGGACACTGAGGCAAGACCGAACGCTGGCGCGCGACGTATAACAGTTACAGTTCGGATAGGCCGCTGTAAAGGCAGAATCGATTGGTATCTCGTACGCGCACCTCGTGTTCGGTGGAGTGTCGCGATTTAAAGATTGATTGAACTTTTTGTTTTTGCTTCTTGCATTTTTCACCAATAGATCGAGCGATTTATGAGGAAGGTTTTGGTATGTAATTTGTTAAGGTTTTATGTAAATTGGTTGAAATATGATGATGATTGTTGAAAATGTCTCTGCTACCCGTGCAAAGGCGGGGCGGGTTGCTAGTATATACTATTTCAATTACCAAACACTCAAATCCTTATTTAGATTTAATGTTCTATATGTATGTTAAAAATTTCGTCACATTTTCCTGAAAAATCTTAGAACTCAGTTAACTATTACTCACTGTTCTGATGTACAAATATATAATTTATCTCTATTCAAATGTAAGTTTACTTATAAAAAATATTGAGGTTAGTTTTGAGAGTCGTATAAAATAAACTACAACACAGTGTAGTCAAACCAGTAAAATTTGTGAATGCATCCTTAAATGAAGTACCTACTAAACTCTTGCAAAAAAATAACTCACCAGACTTAGGCCGCTCTTCGCCGGCAGCTGGATTGTTAAGAGTGAACCGTAAACTCAACACCCCCTGAAGATCTTCCAAAGGCACCAAGGAACGCAGAATAGCGCGAGCTCGCAGGGATTCATTTTTACCCTATAATACAAACGAACATCCATTTTTTTAATATAGGCTCACGGCTCGCAATATGAAAAGAGTTTATTAGTACCTACAGACATTAATGCCATTAGTGATACCGCTCGAGCAGCCCTATCACCCTCTCAAATAAACATTGGCGACCCTATTCACACAAAAAAGCTTGACAGACACCACATGTCTAATCTAGGTATTCTGTACGTTAAAAAACATGTCCTCAAACACCTCTAATTCGAGTAAAACTCTATTACGTTTTCTTCCGGAAATCTCTATATTCTCTTAAACGATATCTGGTTCAGATGTTTCTTATTGTATTTTATTATTTTATATCATAGGATGCAAACCGGCAGACAGGTCACCTGAACGCGCGAGCCATATGAAAGATGCTCTTATGCACCTCAATGATAAGAGCATCTTTCATATGGCTCGCGTCATTTATAATAAATTACCAAAGGAAATAAAGAAAAAAGATATTTATATTTTTAAGCGTAAATTAGGTACTATGCTCGCTGAGAAATGCTACTATAGCCTAACAGATTTTTTAGTAGATAAGTTTTAGACATTATATATTCTCATTTTCGGACATTGCCTATTTATTTTTAATTTTACCAATTCTATTGACATGTTTGACTTTAATTGTATTATTACTTATTTTGTTTTTTATTTTGACTTGAATTGTTATTGTATTTTTTTTGTTTAATCCTAAGCTGTAATAATTTTTAAATATTTGTACGCCTAATTGGCAGATCATAGAGGCCATAAAAATGTAATAATATTTGACCATCAATTGTACCTATGTATCACAAATTAATTTCTGATTTCTGATGGTCAGTGACTATCGTCGACCATGGACACCTGCAACTCAAGAGTCACAAGTTGCCGGCCTTTGAGATAGGAGTACGCTCATCTTCGCTTTTGTTTTATGTATAACTGGAATTTGTATACAGGGAATGTATGTAACATAATGAACAACCATATACGAATGATAGAAATAGATGTTCATTGTAGGGTCACTCTAGATGACCACTTATATCATTGCGCTAATTGTGCAGTCCACAGTTCATTCTGTGAGACATTACATGAGTGCACTACAGTTTGTAAACATTAAACATACACCCTCACAGCCGTTAATTCTATTGTTACAGATTATAAAATGCACAAGATATTATTACGTGGGAATAATTCTTTGTACGCATTTTTTAGCAAAACGCGCATAGACAAGCCTTTGAATTTGGAATGCTTAAAGTTTACGTATAGAAGTGCAGAAAGCTAATAGTTAAAAAAGTTGTAAAAACGGCTTCATAAAGCTATAGGAGTCCAGTGTATATTTTGAGCTGTCATGGTACAAAAGTCTATACATTGACAGTTCATGTTATATTGGTCAATGAAATAAAACAAGACAATCAAAACGAAATTTGATTGCCAGGCGATCTCTAGCCTACATAAATAATTAAAAAGTATAAGTAAAATAACTCTGCTTGAAGAAATACTCTAGTAGCTCTCAACTCTTTATTACACAAATTTCTCCTGTCGGGTGGCTTGCAATTGCATTTGGTATTGACATATTCCACTGCGTCGTTAAGTGACAGTACCTCTTAACTAACATTTTTTATGAAATCGACTTTTTAATGCATTACTGTTTTTATCTCTGTGGGATATTTAATTTAATTAATTTAACGGTGTGAACATTACATGAAAAGTTATTTAAAAGTTCTGTGATCAAAACCTAAGCGGTAAATCGTTTTTTCCTTCTCCTGTAAAATAAGCATATCCACAGTTAGGAGGTATTGTCACTTCATCGATGCACTGTGTCATACCCTTTTCAAACTATTACTATTATTATTACTACGTATTGACAAAAAAAAATTATGTGTGTCATCTCTGACCCACGACTGGAGTTTACAAATCTCTCTCTCTCCCTCCCTCTCGTTCTCTCGTTCTCTCTCTCTCTCTCTCCCCTCTCCCCCCTATCTCTCTCCCTCTCGTTCTCTCACTCAGTCTCTCTCTCTCTCTCTAACTTTTATTCGACGCATGACGAGATTACAATACAATACATTTACACACATACATACTTTTATTTATTTATTTATTTCAAATTGACAGAAAATTTCCATACCGGGGGCCTATGAAAAATCGATTCGAGGAGTAAAGTCCAAAAACTTACAAGTGCAATGACGCCAGCGTCGGGCGCACAGCGGCCGAGCAGGTCCACGAGCGTGCAGTAGAAGTTGAGGATGGCGGCGCCTGTGTCGATGTAGTCCTCGTCCTCGTCCGACTCCGGCAAGGGGTGGCTGAACTGAGAAACACAATTATGTTGTTTTATTTTATATATGCGAGATTATTTTCAAGTTACGGGTGCGTGTATGTAGTGAACATATGTAAATATATGTGCGTAAGCAGAATCGTTTAGTTAGAACATGAAGAACAAACTTAGACAGAATATGACATAGTTTTTCAATTGTCATGCAATATTTTATTTGTTTATAGTTTCATTTACTTTAGTTACAAAAATCAGTTTTTTGTTGCTATACTGCAAAAAAGAAGAAACATATTTTCTTGTTCTTACACTTCAACCTACAAACATCGAGCCGAATAATAATAAATTAAAGATTTTTGAAGTTATACTTCTTTTGGCGCGTTATGGAAAAATTATGAAAGTAAATTTTTACGATGCGCGCGCAAACCGTCACAAAAAACCGACACCCTGAAGTTAGCTAAGTCAACATTTTAGGTTTTCAATAAAAGTTACTAACTTCACGATAGTGATAAAATTGTTTTTACATATTACTTTGAATACGTTTGTTGAATTTGAGGTTAGTTGACGGTATGTATTATTTATTATGATATTTAAATAAACTTTATTTAACTAGATAAAAGTATAGCTTCTTACGTGCGTACATAAGTACACACACCCTTTTTTTTAAACAAACTACTTTTGTTATTTGTCCAGTTGAAATTAGTTTTGTAAATTTCACCTTATGCATGAGAAAATTCATCCTTACACTATTGTGCTTCTTCACGTTAAATCACGGGCGCGGTCACAAAATATCAGACATATAAGTGGGATTAGTACCGAACTGTTTACGTACAAAACGCAAGTGCGGCGTAAGTAGCGGGCAAGCTCGCGAATGGTGCGTGCGTGCGCCACACTCGTCTCTAAATGATATCGTATGATTAAAACGATATCACTTTTTTATTATATCGGTTGATACAGAAAAGTTTATCAATATCATTGATACAAGAACTACAACTGAACAAAGCAAACATCATCATCATAAGAAAAAAACGTTCTTAATAAGTTATGGAAAGTAATTGCTGAATAATTTCCTGATATGGAATGTGAGTAAATAAAATTGATTCATTCTTTAGATATTAAAACTGTCATTTTTATATTCGACAGGTTGCAAAAGAAATTACAATACAAAAAAAAAATCGGAAAAATTTAAAAAAGGACTTTATACTTCATAAACCGGCTAAAAAATACTGCTAACACACAAAGCAAGTTTGAAGGATTTCGATGATAAAGTTTTTTTTTGTTAAAAGAAACAAGCTGGGCCGTTTACTGGTACCATAGTCTTTTACTTTTAATAAAAGATTAGAATCATAAACGCATAAAAACTGTAGAATGAAACCAAAACCCATAGAAATGAATCTTAAAAATGATGTAGTTATAAAAAAAATTAAAGCGTTTCTGAATCGCATTATTTCAGTTAGTAGTATCAAGATATTTTGAGTTAATTGCTGCTCAGGAGCTGATAATTTAGTAAGTTAAATCATGAACACCAAAAAGCACTTAAAGTTAGCTTTTATTTTTACGAATTTTTGAAATTTAATGCGTTTTGAAGTATACAGGCGATTTTTAGATCGTTTGATTCAATTAAACCACTTAAGCATAATTAACTAATATATATTCTGTAAGTGAACTATACATGTCAGTCGTGGGAGAGTCATGCTTCGGCACGTATGGACCGGCTCGACTGGAGTGATACCTACCACGGTCTCACAGAAAACCGGCAATGTGAAGCAATGTTTACATTGCTTTTCGCCGAGTGATTGAGGTTAACGGAGGCCCTAATCGTTCCCTTTCCCCTCCTCTACCCCTCTTCCCTCCTACCCCTACTCCCACCTTAAAGGCTGGCAAGGCACTTGTGACTCTTGAGTTGCAGGTGCCCATGGGTGGCGGTAGTCATTTACCATCAGATAACCCGTCTGCTCGTTTGCCAATTATGCCATAAAAAAAAACTAGAAAAGAGTTCCGCTGTCCACCTCCTGGCTTCATCGTCAGATCACCTCCAAGATGCCAAATTATAGTATTGTCATTCTATCCCATGAGCCCAAACTCGAACTAGGTTTACTAGTAGCCACTGAATAGTTCTACTATCCATTTCCTGGCTCCATCAACAGATAAGCTCAAAGATGCCAAATTATAGTATTGTCATCCAAGCTATATATACCTCATTGCTATGAGGCCGGTTTTTTGTCCTCCGGTCGAGCCGGTCCATACGTGCTTAAGCATGGCTCTTCCACTAAAATTTCGGTTCGCCATTAAAGCATCTTTTTTAGATTTACTAAACGTTTTATAATTTATTTAAGAATCTATATTAGTAATACTCCCAAGTGGTATAAAAAATGCATTAGTCTAAACCTCGCTGTATATGATAACGATGTTTTACCTGACAATTACAATACCTTCCACCTAATATGGCGGTATCCTCATTTAGTCACTTCTAAAGCAGGTAGGGGGTGTGAAGAATGAGATGGCAAAGAAACAACTTACACTAACATCACCCTCCTGTTCCATCTCTCTTAGTTTCCTTCTGTCTGCGATTCTCTCACTCATCTTGTTGGCGTCGACGATGGCTTTCAGAAGACCTTCTCCCTCTCCTCTAAGAGCTGGACCCAGGCACTCTGGACGTCGGATCAGAAGTCGGATGACTAAATTCGCGTTTTCTTCAACACTTTCACCGTTAACCTGCACGAATATACGAAAATATAAATTAAAATCGCCTAGACTATTTATATTGCAGAAAAATTAAAATCATTAGTATTAATTTTTTTTCTTAAAACTAGCTGACCCGACAGACATTGTCCTGTCTTAACTATAAATATTGAACAATCGCGGAAACTGTCAAACGACTGACAGTTATGTCAAAAGCGCTAAGGTTACATTAGAAAAGTTAATATGGTCGTTAAGTTTCTTAAATTTTCTAATTTTCCTCGCAACGTTCATATTTTTTTCTTTCATGAGAACCTCCTGAGAATGACAAACACAAAACATAAGAATTAGCGAAATCGGTTCAGCCGTTCACGCGTGATGCCGTGACCAAGGAAAATAGGGATTAATTTTTATATACATAGATTAATATTGACAGAAACTTTATTTTATAAACGCTAAACTTGGATAATGTTCTCTCTGTCATGGTTTTAGCCACTGCAGCCTGGGATTCTCCTAAAAAGGCGCAAAAGTTTCTACAGGTTTCGCAACGCGTAAATGATGCTTCTGGTGCAGCAAATGTCCATAGAGTACGGTAACTGTTTACCATCAGGCGGGCCGTATGCTTGTTTGCCACTTAAGTAGTATAAAAAAAATGGCAAAGACCCCTTATTAACCCTTTCTAGTAAGCTTACTAGAAAGGGTTAATAAGGGCTCTTTGCCAAACTACTAACATAAGAATATAGCTATATTCTTATGTTAGTAGTTTTATTTTTATTTTAGTAGGTTATCCACTTCAATGCCACCACTTTAACTTTAACGGTTAAATACGAAAACGGCACTCAATCATAAGACGTCATTACGTCTTCTGCTTTCACTATCGTCAAGGGCGTGTCTTAAACTACGAGGCTTTGGCCTTGCCGTGGACTTCAGAAGACATTTTAAATGGGAACTTGTTAGTTTACAAATGGTCTTACCCAGACACAGAAACGTAAGAAGTCCAGATAACGTTCACCCTCGACTGGATCCCAGCCGAGATCAGGATATCCTTTTTCGATGAGTTCCGAGTTGCTTTGTAGACCGCACCGCGACAGATAGACTGCAATCTTCTCCAAGTAGTGTTCTCTGGAGAATTAATAATTGGATAAATAAATATACATAGGTCTATTGTTGGATTCATGAAGTGTTGTGAAATGTGTTCGAGAAATTCAAGATGGCGCCGAAGATTCAAATAAAACTTTGCACTTTGTTGTCGTACAATACAATTGACGGTTCCATCAAACTTAAATAACTCTTATGTACTCTCTTCTCCATCCTTTGGTTGCCTACTATAGGATTTGGAATATATTTTAAATGTTTAGTAGAGATGCAGAACGACAATAAATAGTCACATATATATATATATCATCATCTAGGATTCTAGACAGTTTTGAGAAATATCGACTTAGGACGGAACACCTAAGTTACCTGAGGAACCGTCTTTGTTTTACACACTGTCTAAAGTTCAATAATGTGAGTAATAAATGGCACATGGTGAGTGGTGAGATGCTCACGCGCACACATACTATTAGGTTCTATAGAAGGCGTCTCCTTGCTTAGATCGCTAAGATGAATAAATTACCTTAAAGCCAGCGCCAATTCCGTATTCTCCATCAAACTTGAATATGCCACGTCTAGAGGAGTGGAGCCCCTCAAGGAAGGTCTGGCGAGCAGAATATTGGAGTTCTCCAGCAAAAAGTCGAAATGGTCAAACATAGCCTTTTGGTTCTGACGGCCGGTACGGCAGAAGTAGCACAGGAAACGACAGCAGGCTACAACCATCTCGTGAGAAGTGTCCTGCGGACATAAGAGTTTAGTTTGATGTCGTTCTTCTAGCACTTTATTATTTTTTAGTTTATCCGAGCTTTTTTACCTTTGCTGCATTTACTGGTTATGAAGTTTCGCCAATGCCAAGTATCTATCTTTTTGTTTATAGGATAAAACTTATTAACCAATTTCGTCATCTCGACAAATGAGACCTCATTTATGGAAAGCGTCGCAGCCTTTCTGTTTACATAAAGGTATATCACTAGTTGGTGCCTGCGACTTTGTCTGCGTAGAATATTTACCATATGAACTTTTATCTCCTATTTCATAACCTTCAAGTTTTATTTTCGAGACAAAAGGTCCTATCCTTCTCGGAATCGAACTTCTGCAACTCTAACACTGACCTTCTCCTTGGTGTCCTCGGCGACGGGCTGTGACGTGGGCTGCGCGTCGGACTGCGCCTGCGCGCGCCGCCCCAGCGTGTTCATCATCACGGCCATCACGTTCTCGTGCACTCGCAACACTCTAAGAATATCACGTTATTACCATACTGAGTCCAGGCGTCATCGCAAGCAGAGAAGAGCTCTTTATTTAGATTAACAGATGACACAATTTTGATGATTGAAAAAGTTAACATTTCCGAATCTTGAATGAAATTTGCGTGAATGGAAAGTATTGAAATATCATAATATGGTATCCAAGATAAGGTATGAGGTCATACGATCAAAAAGGCCCATATCTGGACTGGAGATACTTACATATGCATACCACATAATAATATGCCTAACGAGTGAGTGAGTACAACGTTTAGAGACGTATCGGAGTATTATTTAAGAGTGCTTATCGCTTGGAAATACTAATTCAGTTCGTCTTCACCCGCGGTGACGTACAGAAATAGCATTTCTATATACGCAGCCCGGACAGTACAAACGTGCCAAGGACTTTAATATTACGTCTATTGTCATTTTATTGCACAGCTAATAGCTATGATGAAAAACCAAAAAACAACTGTCATTTTGGTAAAAAAAACAATTAAAGCGTAATTAATAAAGTTTATATATTTGTGTACCGTATAAAAAAAAGTTACCTGATCAAATCTGGATGCTGGAAGAAAGTGTGATTGTTGACGAGCTTCCTGTAATTTCAAACGAAAATCAATAACTTGGCACACATTTTCTTTAGAATACGTTTTACATTCCTTGACAAATGCAACCTTTACAAAACTTACCAGAGTCTCTTCCTCATGAGTTCCTCTTCTTCTTGACTCATCTGTACGGGCAGCAATGCTCGTATCTGACTCAGGCCCACCCACATTTCCGCCACATCTAGTTTCGTCTTGGCATTGATGACGTAAGTCTTCTCTAGAGCACGGATCAGTTCGCCTACTGCATCGTATTGACGTACCAGTAGGCTGTAAAGGAGAATTCATTCTACTAATATTACAAACGTGACAGTTTGTATTTGTTGCTCTTTCACGCAAAAACTATGCAATCGATTGCAATGAAACTTAATATGTAGATAGTTGAAGACCTGGATTAACATATAGGCTACTTTTAATTCTAATATTCCCACGGCATCGGGGCTTCCGCGGGTAAAACCGCGGGGTGCAGCTGGTTTTAAATAAACTTAAATGACTTATGGTCAAGTTTCGACCATAAGTCATTAAGTTTTGAATGTCTTGTATCAATGACCAGTATAACATGACTTTTGATTGTATAGACATTTCGCACTATGACAGATCAGCATTTATATTGGTCCCTGTAGCTTTTTGTAACCTTTTCACAGAATTTATTACACGTTATATCAATTTTAAGTTATATCAATTATTACACGCCGTTGTATTTCGCCGAGTGGGTGAGGTTACCGGAGGCCCTAACCCTTTCCTTTCCCCCCACCTTTCCCCCTTCCCCTACTCCCACCTTAAAGGCCGGCAACGCACTTGTGGCTCTTGAGTTGCAGGTGCCCATGGGCGGCGGTAGTCACCTACCATCAGGTGAACCATATGCTCGTTTGCCCCCTGTCCCAAAAAAAAACTGAGTTTATTATGAAAATATTAAGTATTGACCAAGATTTGACTATTATCATGGGCATGTCGGATTATGAGAGGTGCCGGATTAGACAGAGCCTGGATTACCGCGGGTCAACGAACTTGTTTTTAATTTAAAATCCACTGTAGCTAGTATATTAGACGAACAATTTATTTACCTGAACATTTCTCTGACGAGTTTAGGCGTTTCGATTTGAGACTCCTCGGCCCAGTTAAAAATGGTCTGTATCAGAACCTTGCGGAACTTTTCCTCGGGGGTCTTCTTGGGCTCTTCTTCAAGTGCCTAATTAAAACCAAAGTACATACAGTCTTAACATAAAAATTATTTGCAAAAAATTTAATTAAACAATGTTCCATAAAGATAGTCGAAGGCGTATCCCACTTCGGACATCCCCGGCATACACACGTAAGGAAAACAGTATATCTTTAATCAATAGAAAGACAATACAGCTTTGCCAGCCGGTGTCCTGTCCTAGTGTCCTCTCAAGTCACAGGAAATACACATTTCGGACATTCGGGCACGCGACCCCGGCCTCTACGAACTACTGCAGTCTCAGTCCCGTTCCCCATCCGAGACTTGCAGTATCCCTTACCCTAGGTTCTTCCCCCTACCCATTTTTCCTTATACAAATTTACCTTCTTCCTTCTTTCCCGTCTTAAAACGACTACATTCCCAAGGAGGGCGTCAGGCAGCCGGTCATAAAATAAATAAGCCAAAACCCTTTAGAATGTTACACATTGCGCCGACTCTAATGAAAATTGAGTAAAGACCAGGAAGATGATGAATAGAAAGACAATACATATACATACGTATAAATATGTTACGGGAATTAATCACGTAGCGTAATAAGTATTTATTACATATCTTTGAATTGCCCGACGTTTCGACTTGCCTGTGACCATGGCCAGTGCAAGCTGGTATGGGTCACGGGCTCGGCTCTCTCAGTCAAAGGTTCGAATGTAATACCTATTACGTGATCGCGTTAATTAACGAATACATAATGTATATAGGTATATCATGGAACGCGATAGTTTAAAATTTAGTATAATATGAAGAATACCATTCACGAAAGGTATTAATATAAAAATATATATGATCATATTTTAGGGTCAAAAATAAAATAAGAGAGATAGGATATACAATACAGAAATAAAGCACGAGAGAGAGAGACAGAGGCTGACTCACGGCTGACATGAATGAAAATATGGGTATTCAATACCAAGCATGTTGAAAGTCCAGATTTTTCAGAAAATGTCTACACACAAAAATAAATAAAAACAAAATCATTGAAATTGACATGAAAATTCACAATGTTGTTCGGAAATGTGCACCTACACGAAATACATTTTTTTCAAGCTAAATCAACGATTGTTATCTACATATAACGGTCCTAAAATTTGACCACACATTTTTGTAACAAAACTAGTATCTAAATAAGTAATATTTGTTTACCTTAGCTTCGTCTTCAAGTTCCTTAACAGTGTTTATAATGTTATATAGTTTACTTAAAGCGCCTGGTTTTGTTTCTGGTTCCGTAAGTTCCTGTTTGGTTAAAAAATTATATTTAAGTATGTATTTAATTTTTTCATCTGTTAGTGATTGATATTTCGCAATGAATGACAGATTGTTTATCACCTGTCCGTCGGGCTCCTGCAACGCATTGAGCGAGACATGTCCCATCAGACTCTCGTGAAAGTAATTCATTCTTGCGATCAATTCTTCACCGCATGGACAGTTTTCTTTGTCTTCATCTTCCATGTGCTTGAAGCCTAAGAGAAAAAACCATTAAATAATTTAATATAAATAAATGAAAATCGTAAATATACGACTTTAATTTTGGTTATACTTATTCAGTATTCTGCAAAAAAAACCTATTACTTTTATACTTAGTATGAATAACATATTTAGTTAATTTATATGGAATTATGTATTGGGTCAATTATATTGTTTATCATTAAAAATAAACATATTTTATTGTTTTATTGTTGTTGTTGAACTAAAAAGCAAAAACATATCACTACATATTATAAAACAAAGTCCTCCACCACGTCTGTCCGTCTGTTTTTTCGCGATAAACTGAAAACTACTGAACGGATTTTCATGCGGTTTTCACCAATAGGCAGAGTGATTCATGAGGAAGGTTTAGGTGTATGATTTGTTAAGGTTTTGTGTAAATTGGTTGAAATATGATGATCATTGTTGAAGATGTCTCCACTACCCGTGCGAAGCCGGGGCGGGTTGCTAGTTATAAATATTTAAATATAACTATGGTCAGTTACCCCTTATTAATATTAGTTTTATTCCTACATATTATTGTTACGAGCCGGGGTTCGGGATTACATATACACTAATTTATTACGAAATAGACAGAGTGTATTTAAATAATTTGCAATTGGCACCAGGTCAGTCACAGTTACAGTAATTCTTACTGATATTCACTTGTACTATTCGCTATACTTTGCACTTGTTAACTCGTAGTATCGCTTAACTAGAACTGAATGTCCATACCGTAATACAACTTCCTTACATAGGTCGAAAAGAATCTCATTGAAAGTTCGTGTACTTGCCTGAAACATCTCGCTCTATTTATCTGACCGTAGAACATTCTATTAGTTAAAAGTTATTCGTTAAACGATGGCGCTCTGCGTCACAATTTGGTTGCGCTACTCATTAACAGATGGCGCTAGCGTATCAATTTAGGCTTCCACAACAATAAAATAAAAAATGGCAGGTTAGAAGTACAGGCAGGGTCAGAAGTAAAGAAAGAAACACACGAACAGCCTGATGGTAATCTATTACCATTTATAACTATCTAAATAATTAAATGAGGTACATCAGGTTAGAGGCAAGCGGCGCGCTGTTATGTCTACATATCCCGAAGATAGAAAGACTTGAGCTTATGTACCTATGTATGTAAAAATTATGACCATACAGTATATAAAATATATATTTTTTTTAAAAAGCATCACCGACTTCAATGCACCTCAAAACACCCAAATCGCTTCGAGTGTGCCTATGAAATTTGAAGAGTTGCCTCGATTTCTCTAGGATCCTTATTATACATTAAAAAAAAATGCAGTGGAACATAGAACCTCCTCCTTTTTTGAAGTCGATTAAAAGGCGTACTTTTTACTAGTGTAACTGAATCGATCATCAATGTGTGATAAAGGTGTTAATATAATATCTATAACTCACTCAAAATGGCATTCATCTGTTCCCTGGGTGGACAACGGAATTCCCTCGTCTTTTTGGCGGCAACAGCACTGGGCAGGTCCGACTGTTTAATTTCCGTATAACGTCTGCAGATAAAATGCAGCTTTTAAGGCATATTCATCAATAATAAAGGTTTACCATGTATACGATTTGTATTTTGCAACTTTTTGGTATAAAAATTATTGTGAGGTCATATATTATATAACTACAAATTATTCTCTATAAATATAACAAAAATAAATAAATGTGATATGTGTCTAACATACTGGGAGTTGGTCTATAATTTATAGTTAAAAAAAAGACGAGTTCAAGCAAACACATCACCAATGGTAATATTTATAATCAGTCAGTCAGTGTTTATAATCACCGGTAATAGGTACATTCTTTACTTAAAAGTATCTAAAAACCTAGGTAATAAAATTAATAATAACCCCCACGGGGTTTCAGAGTACCTTCAATAATAAAATTATTTACTCTCTGCAGACTCGGTCATAAATCTCACAAACACTGATGCTTCTTTGCAGTGAAGCCATTGTTACCTTGCTTCAATGATTTATGATTATGACCGAGTCTGCAGCGAATAAATAATTAACTACAGTAATGAACGCTTCCGAACCCCAAGAGTTATGATTGCACACCTACAAGTCAGTACTTTCATACACATCTTTAAACCCTATATTTATTTATAAATATTTGGTGACTAAGGCGAAGAAATGGTATTTTATACATACCTACTAATAATAAAGTCATATATTCACTAGGGAATATGTCGTGGAGACACATCCTCTGATTTTCACGTGTTCCTCATTAATGAAAAGCGACACATATATTTTGTGTCAGGCTACAAGGTCGACAAATGTCCCCTGGTGCAAACAGGGCTTGAAGCTGAAGAGTTCGTTTTTTAATTAAACGCGCTAATCTTAAGAACTACCAGTCGGATTTAGAAAATCTTATCGCGTTTGTCAGCCTAATTGTTGAGGAAGGTTATGACCTATTTAATATTACGCTACGACCCTTACGAGCAGAGCAATGACAATAAACGCAGATAAAACTGCGAGGTACGGTTAGTTATTAATAAGATGTTCTACAAATAAATCAGTGTCTCTCACCTCAGCTGATCAGTTTGCAATTCCCCTACGAAGTCGTGTGCGAAGGCGATTATGGCCTCGACCCTGTGTCTCAGCTGTATGTCGTTCAGATGTTGTAGCAAGTAACACATTTGTAGTTTAGCGCCCTCCGCCATTTTCATGTGGAGGAGGCCTTTGCGGTGTTCGTCTTTGCCTTCTGTGAATAATAATTTGTATTATTTTTATTTTAAAAAAATTGGACTTATAGATAACATCCTTAAAGTATATCCATTAGTTTAGTGTTGTTGAATTAAATGAAAAATTTCAAAAAGGGCTTAGTCGGAGATGTTGCTTGGCATATACACTTAAAAAATATCTAGATTGCGATGTTGATTTTTTATTTTTACAATGTCGGTACAATAATGTGATTGGTGCTTTCTTTACAATTTATGACTTTTAGTAGGTTAATTAATTACTCTGTATTTTCAGTTTGTTCAGATCTTTAAGAGCGAGTTGAACGAGGCAACAGCTAAGGTCAATAGACAAGGAAGGTAAATTGATCTACCTAAACAAATAGTATGCTCATTACGTGTGGCAGATACCTCTAATGTTACGCGTAATATTAATCTGACACGATGTGATACTTTGACACGCGTTTTGTTCTCCTTATGAACGATTGGGGAACAAATTTTGTTACCAAATCATTTCCCCTCAATTAGGGTTCTAATGTTTTCTTTAAATGTCTAGAGCCTAGCGACCTTCGTCAAGATGAAAAATAAGATTGTTTATTTTTAAACAATTTATAAATTATAATGGTCCCGATTCTATTGTACACTCGACTAAACTAAAACCTGACTTAATTTCTTCATATGAAATCAACCTTGTTTTCTTTGTAACAAGGTCTATTTGTTACTGGCATCTATTTCTCAGCGCCACTAAGTTTCAGTAAAACCTGTCAACGTATAGTCAACTTTATTTCCACGCAGCGAGAGTCCCCATTTATTCAAATGCCGTATAATTGCCGTATAAAAACTTGTTCAAAACGAACTAAGATGACGTTATTTTAATCGACACCTACGAAGACGCTTACTAAAAACACAGAGCAAAAGAGATGGCATTCAACGGATAGCGGCTCTCGCTACGTGGTATTAAAGTTTATTTAAGCGTGTCAGACTTTAGTCGACAAATAAATTGCTTATTTCGATAGCGAGATATGTTACCTACTTGTATAAATTTGAAATAAGACCTTGTTTCAAAGTACACAAGGTTTACATTTTGTATAAAGAAAATTTAGTCAATTATAGTCAAGTGAGTAAATACAACAGAATCGACACCAATAT
This sequence comes from Euplagia quadripunctaria, assembly GCA_963859945.1. Taxonomy (NCBI): domain Eukaryota; kingdom Metazoa; phylum Arthropoda; class Insecta; order Lepidoptera; family Erebidae; genus Euplagia; species Euplagia quadripunctaria. Next base: position 6,250,854 of record OY982585.1, read on the forward strand.
CTAAAAATGGAAACTGTAATTGCTGAATGAATCATAACGTACCTTTATCAAACGTAGGGTCCCACGTTTCAGGGTTGGTCATTATGAGCAGTTTCTCCACGTCTTCATCACGCATCATACCGACCAGCAAGAGACGGTCTACCAACTTAATGAGAGGCCTTTAACATTAAAAAAATATTTATAACATTTTTCATTTATGTTTAAATGTTTTCTTTATGGAGTAGGAATGTGCGATATCTTTTAAAAAAAATTAACGGATGAGACAAAGGAAAGAAATAAAGTAAATTGTTTTTAAGGGTGGACAAACTGAGACATAAATAAAATATTATATAAGTAAACGTTCTTTGTGACGCTTGAGCAAGACACCAAGACTTTAGATGAAAACCATAACTGAAGAAATAAGCCACAAAAAACGAACATAATTACAATTTTTTTTTAGGTTAGATTTAGCTACTGAATTTATTTGAACTCATCCACACGCCTGACATCGACGTGACGCGCAGGTCGTTTTACTCCGTGATAAAGGGCCCCCGTTGGGTCTGAAACTAGTCGAACATCCTCGAAATACACACGTGAGAAAAACCGTATATCTGTAATTAATATTGTCTTCCCTCCTCTGAACAGTCAAACCAAACGAATCTCTGTGTGTGCGTAGAGCTGTAGGGTTCCATACTTCTTACGCTCAATAAGTAAATAGACCTTCCTATCTATGTTTGCGACTGAAAGACTCTGTCATGTCATGGAAACGAATAAAAATTAAAAAAAAAAAAAGTAAAACTTAATTATTTTTCAGTAGTTTATGTATTGTGAGTATAGCATAATATTGTGATTGGGGTGTCAGTACTTACAAGAAGAGATTCTCATTGCTGCCCCCCACGGGGTCCCTGTTGTGTACTTGGTTGGTCTCCACCGCCTCGGCCAGAGCTTGCATCACGAACTCACGCACTACTTCCAGCGGGAAGTAAGGCGAGTATAGATTACTGATGTCCGTTATGCTCTCACTAGGAAACAAAACATATACAAGTGAAAGATGATGATGAGCAAAAAAAAGAGTGTGTGTGCAATTCACACACGGCAAAAGTAAAACTTCAAAATTAATTAACCAACGAATTTTAATACGCCCATGCACAAAAATAATACACGTGAATGACACAAGAAGGCTTCGTAGTACGCAGGTGCAAAGACATGTGCTAGCATACGAAGATTATAGGAAACATTGTATACTTGTATTCTATCTCATTCTCTCACAGGCTAAATCCTATTGTATTGTGTTTGTCTCTTTTTAGTCCAACTTAAGGTTTCGTAGTACGCTGGCGTAAAGACAAAGATAATAGGAAACACTGTATACTTGTATTCTATCTCATTCTCTCGCAGGCCAAATCCTATTTATGAATGTTTGTCTCTTTTAGTACGAGTTTTTCGTTTCATCGAAATCACAAGGATTCTAAAGAAGTTTCACTTCAAAAACATATTTGCTGACAATAGCCAGTTCGAAAAGGTCAGATGTGCGAACCTGACCTGCTCCAGCTATTCCCTTTTCCTTCCATTGCCTTCTATTCTTGCCTACCTTTCCTTTTCAATGTACTCTAGGCGGTAATAGACATGCTCCCTATTACGCGAGTGGGTTCAAATTACAGTTGGCAAAATGTGGATGTTTAATAAGCCTTTGCCTTCCCCTTTAGGGATACAGGTGTGAGTGTATGTATGATGTCATCATCCTTCGCGCCTTTTCCCAACTAAGTTGGGGTCGGCTTTCAGTCTAACTACGATACGGCCGGACTTCGATATTTTACGTGAAGCGACTGCCATCAGACCTCCACAACCAAAGTACTAGGAGATATTGAAGTTCTATAGTTAGACCAGGTTAAAATTACCCGTAACGAATGCCACAGATATTCGTATGGCATCCGGGACCAATGGCTTAACGTGCTCTCCGAGGCACGGAGGGGTCTCTATGTGTTAAGATTGTTCACCGATCCTAAGACTGACCTGGCTAGTATTACTTACTTACGACTGCGGGGACGGCAACTGTGTAAATAATGGTGATTTAAATATCTGCCGTAATAAAATGTGTGGTTCGCTATTCAATTTTTGCTTGCATCATCGTTTTGTGAAATTTAAATACCTATTAATATTAATCACACATATGGATATTTATATAAATACTTACGCAATATCTGTCATCTTCATTTGTGGTCTTACACTCTCTGTCTGCAGAGACCTCAAGCTGTGGCCCATGTCGGGCTCGTCGTACAAAGCCTTCAATTCTGGTCCGAGAGGTATCACAAACTCATTTTTACACGCCTCCCTATAATTAATAAAGGTAAAGTGATGGCAGGTAAAACAATTAGTAATTATGAACAAGATGATTCTTGCGAATTGGTGGTGTAATTGTGTAATTTTTAGAAAACGAAAAATTGGAAAATTTTAATAAAATGTTGGTAATCTCTGGCAAAATTTAAAGAGCTGTTTGTGTAAACCAACATACGGTCAACGTATGGTAAATGATTATCCTAGCAAATGGACGATTGTACCTAATACGTGCCGTTATTTGATACTGTTCACTTCTGTATGATATTACTTGTAGGTAGGTACTGAAGATGTGCTGATGGTGTGTCACGATAAATAGTTGAGACAATACTTACATAGTTGTGGCATGCGACTCTAAATGTAAGGCGATGAGAAGGTCGTAAAACCCTTGACGTAAAGGCCCCGACATGTACTGGGATTGGATTGCGTACAGGAGCTGTTTCTGATCCACGTGCTGGCACAGAGCGTGGGCAGCTCTGGAATGTTATAAAGTATATTATTTTTCACACAGCACTGCCCCAGCTATGTGCTAAGTTTTACAAAGTTTTCTTGCTAATAAGTACATAACTGAAATCTCATAGTTTGAAACTGTTCCCGACATATGACGATAGATTCGTAACGTTGGTCTTATTCGTCTCTGGCTATCTCTTTAGGAAGAAAAGGCTGATTCTATCGTTAATAAATAAACTGAATCGGTATTTTTATAGTCCACTACTGAAGATCTAAAATGTTGCAACTAAGTTAGGGTCGGTTTTCAGTCTAACTACGATACGGCCATACTTCAATATTTTACGTATAGCGACTGCCATCAGACCTCCACAACTCAAGTACTAGGTGATAGCAAAGTTCTGTAGTTAGACCAGGTTGGCGGACTTTTTAGGACTCTAACTACCCGTAACGAATGCCACAGATGTTCGTATGGCAACCGGGACCGACGTCTTAACGTGCTCTCCGAGGCACGGAGGAGTCTCAATGTGTCAAGAATGGTCACTCATCCCAAGACTGACCTGGCTAGTATTACTTAACCTTGTAATGTGCTAAGCTACTCGGTTGCCACTAAGCCACGAGCCTAATTAATTATTGATGCGCTTGTAAACAAAGATGCCGCCAAAGTTCTGATAAGGGGTTCCTATAAGGACTTTAAACATATTTCCGAAAAGAATTCTACCGGCTCTTGTAAATAGCTATATAAGCTACGTAATCATAAGTCACTACCATTGATTGGTAGCGATTCTCAATGGGTTAAGTGAGCTTTTCCACAAAAAATTCAAATTAATAGGATACATTTACAATAAATAGTTTATTAATAATTTAACGTAAGGTACTACTGTTACTACTTACATTGCAAAGGAGCAATTTATGTGCCGTACTGTAAGATTAACCTTTGTTTTTTTTTAGTATCGAAAAACCACCCTGCTCTTCCGCTACTTGCCTATGACCAGGGAAGGAAGATTCGCCTTCTGCTATGATTACTGACACTTAAAAATACGAAAATAACCTGCAAATAATGTTATGATCCATTTCCAATTGACACATAAAGGACTTTCGACTTCTGTTAAGCCAGCCTGACTAACTAGTATAAAAGCTTCTACTCAGTAAATTTAATACCATTCTTACATTATCTACTAAAATGGTAGATTTCGGGTAACAACAAGACCCACCTGTAATTACTCTGGTAACACAATGCTGCGTAGAGTGTGAGGGTGTGCGAGTGAAAACTAAGCAGTTTGTCCATCTCTATCAGCTCCAGAATGTCGATGCACCGGTCCTCCTCTGTACAGAAATATCATTGTAGTTACGAGACCCATAAAATTTAAAGTTCAACCTTGATAAAGGTTGATACAACCTTTTGTTAGTATAAGAGAAAAACGGACAATAATTACCGGGTATATGTAAAGCGAGCATGGAGACAGCGTCCTCACACAGCATGGACCAACCGCGGATATCCGATAGCTTCAGAGCGTGTACTTGAAGCGATTGGTTTGGCACCTAAAACATACGTCAAACAATGAAGATTTACCTACTATTATTGCAAATCAGGCATTCAAATAATATCATCTAAATATTAAGACAATTGATTAAAATTTTATTGTCAACTTTACTTATCTAGTAATTTTACTCTGAAAGCAGTCTTCTGCCTAACTTTGAATCATTCCATAGCATAGCCCAAGAAAACGAAAAAAAATATTTTAGATTAATATTAGTTTATTGATGCGCAATACGCGAAACTTTTAAAATACAATCATATTTAATATGTTGGTGGAAAGCGTTCCTAATTGTACATACCTAGGTCAGTTAGAGCACCCGTTGAAAGTCAGTTCGTTATAGAATCTACACGTAAAATGGTTTTACTAACTTTTAAACTTTCGCGTTCCATGATACAATTATGTATTTATACGGGAATTAACGCGATCACGAAAAGGTATTACATACCTCTGAATTGCCTGACGTTTCGACCAGGTTGCACTGGCCGTGGTCACAGGCGGACTGAAAAGAGTCAGCCTGTGACCACGGCCAGTGCAACCAGGTCAGGCAATTCAGAGGTATGTAATACCTTTTCGTGATCGCGTTAATTCCCGTATAAATACATAATTACGTAAAATGGTTTATAAAATAATTATTGTTTTCTTTTCTCTCGTAAATTTTATTATATTATTTGGAAAAGTATGTTACTGATATATCCAGTTTTGCCATGATTTAAACGTTTGCAATGGAAAATGGTTTATTACTGTGTTAAAATATGATAATTTAGAAAATAAATGACTAAATGATTTAATAAACAACTTTATTTAAACTGAACTTGGGTGTTGTGTCAACGTCAAATCTCTTCGATATCTATTTTGCTTATCACACATCCTGGTTATACTCATATAATTGGGGAATCGATTCTAGATTTTCTGGGGAATTGATCTTGGATGATTTTACGAATATAAATGTTAGGTGACACCTATTCTAGTGCTCACCCTAGCCCCACTGATGTGGTTTCAAGCACTGAATCTTGAGTCTTGGCGGGAATTGCGGTATGACGTGTTTGTCGCTGGTTGGAGCACTGCGGCCGATAGCGGCAAGCTGGTCGAGGACCTGCCCAGCTCGATCTGTAGTATTTCTTTAGACGTAGCTTCTACGAAGATAGCTGGGA